>PVIJ01004852.1:0-91449 GCA_004024925.1 Scalopus aquaticus | reverse complement strand
TTGTTGCCTGTAAGAAATGGTAGTTATTAATGGTTAGAGAGTTTTAGCTTTTCAAGATGAAAAGGTTCTAGAGACTCTTTGCATAACAATGTGAATGTACTTAACACTACTGAACTGTGTACACTTAAAACTGGTAAAGAAATTTTTGTATTATGTGTATTTTACCATTATTAATGTTAGAAACAAAAAGGGAGGGGTGAAGAGTAGTTTATGCAGAACAGAGTGCTTCAGTCAGTAGCTGTATCTTCTTCGCCTTGGGGCTGAGAGCTCTACCTATAGTTTAGCCATCTTTCAATCCCTAAGATTTTTCAGTTCAACACTCGTACCACCTATGTTCTACTGGGCTTTGATTTTATACTGTTGCTTTCTTGATTGAGTGGGTGGACCACTCAACCATCCATCAGTATTAGTGGGTGGTTGAAACAGGAACCGATTATGTGTATGAGCCCTCTCTATACCATTCATGTAACTCTGAACATGAGTATTCTCAAAACCAACTCTTGTGTAATGGTCCCAGAATGTGTTCCATCTATAATCATGAAAGCCAGGTCTTAAAAAGACCCAACCTCAGATAAATTGGCTAAGAATCTAATTCCTGTTGGTGGATTCAGGAGTTTCCAGAAACTTCATTCTCTGTTCAGATTCAAAATTAAAAGGCTAAGTAAGCAATCATTTCCAGATTTCTAGTAGTTTCATTTTCTACAAAGTTAGTGTTTGAGTTCACAGTCCCATGGTGCTAATGGAAGCTCAAGAGATAGATTCCCTCTCTCTTACTTGGTCTTTCTTGACCAGGGGAGGGTTTTTGAAATAGTCTGCTGGCAGGGGTGGGGGTGGATAGGTAGGACGTTAGAATATACCTGGTCATGAGAGAGTGAAACCTTGGATGGTATTTGCAAGCCTGGCCTCATCGACACTGGCTTTGACCACTGGGATTAGCAAAGTATGACCACAGGTCAAGTTAACCTGCCACCTATTTTTTTCTGATAAAATAGAGTTTTATTGGAACATAGCCACATCCATTCATTTATTGTCTCCAATTGTTTTAGCACTAAATGGGCAAAGTTGACATTATGACAAAGACTGTATGTCCCACAAAGCCTAAAAATATTTATTATCTGACCCAGAATAAGTTTTCCAGCCCCTGTGGAAAGTTATTTACAGAGTTAGAAGAGAATTGGTTGAAAATATTCAATAGGTTTCTAACTATTTTTGGATCAAGACCAAACCAACACAGGCTACCACATGGTTTAGTAGGTATCTCTGCAATTTGGATTCAGCCCCTCAAAGGCTATTGGCAACAAGACGTGATGTTGGTCTATAGTTGGCACTGACAGCCTTTGGTTTTGCAAACACTCATCACAAAAATAGGCTTATTTTTTTCAGAATGTTTTGGAAATTATAAACTTGTGTGTGGTGCAGTTTGGATTTGTGCTTTAGCAAAAAAAGAACTTATTGTAGGCCTCTTGGAAAACTTTTCCAGGACTGTCATTTTTTTATTTAGCCTGCAGGAATGCTCAACTGTTACTTTTATTATTATTATTTTTTGGAACTCCCTTGTGCCCTAGGGTCTTATTGTTCTCATATTTTTTTTTAAACTGGTGAGTCAGAGCCTTGCTTCAATGAGAAAAACGTTTGGGCTCACAGGCCTTTGCTAGCGTGAGAGATGGTCCTGAGGCGCTAAGATGTCACTGGATGAACTAAATATAGGCCTAGCAAGGCCTTTCCGGGCCCTGCAGTTTCTCTAGAGGATGTCTGCTACATGTCATGGGTCTGCTCCCCCTTTCTTTGCCCTGTGCCTTTTGCACTGCTCTGAGGAATCTTTCCCCTCTGGGTGGGGCTGATGAAGCGTTCCTAAATTCCCTAAGGACATTAAGAAACTGCAGGAGCTGTAGGAACTGTTTTCTGGAGGCAACAAGCTGGAGGTGGTGACCAAGCACAGAGCTTTGAGATACCCTGCAAGAGCATATTTTCTTCCCAGTTCTTTAGCTAATTTGGGTGGCAGCATTTAACTTCTAAGTGCAGTGACGCCGTAGGGTGGAACTTCTCCACTGCTTCTTCTCCAAACGAGTCAGACCAAGGAGACTGTCTTAAGCTTACAGATTAAACAACAGGAGTAAACATTTCTAATTACTTGAAACTACTGATGGGGTAAAATCATTTGGAAAAGAGAGTGAGCAGTACTGTATTTAGACCATAAAGGATTGTCCAGCTGATTTTAAACTTCCTCACTAGTCTGAGGTTGAGAAACTTAAAACGTTCTTAGTGGTCTGCTTCAGAAGGAGTAAAACCCTGGTTTCATGACCCTTTGGCAACTAACCCCTCATGTCCCGAAGCATCGAGCCTGGAATCCATCATGTAGGAAGGTGGGGATGGCTCAGCAGAGGGAGAATCCTTACTCTGCCTCTGACTCACTGTGTGATCATGGAAAATTCTGCTTATAAAACATGGAGAAGTCAAAATTTTTCCTTTGAGAAATATGTCCTTGACAGTGTCTTCAGTCATCTACATACCTTGTATGTTTAAAACTGCTTCCTTGGGTAGTAAAGAACAGTGGGACTTCCACAGCTGTGAGGGCGGGGGGGAGCAGGTCATAGGCAGTTTGGATAACCAACTTGGCCGAGCATACCCATTGTCATGTGTGGCTGTGTTGGTTAATGTAAGTGCCACTGCTGAAAGAGATAAATCCTGAAATTTTTTAAAATTGATTAATGGTTTTACACTATGGTATATGATTTAGGGAATAGGTTCACACCCACTTAGATGTGTGGTACCACATCATACCCACCACAAAACCCCTATAGTCCTTTACCCTAGACAGGGGACCCTTCTCCTCTTTGTTCCCACCCTCCCTTTCCCTCCCCCTCTAGTAACCTCAATTCTGCAATCATATTTCTAGAATTTGTTTTTTTTAGTTTTTGTCAGTTCCTTTGTTTTGTTTATCTATATTCCACATGTGAGTGAAATCATCTGGAATTTGTCTTTCCTCTTCTGACTTATTTCACTTAGCATAATCTCCTCCAGTTCTATCCATGTTTTTGCAAATGTCAAAATTTCATCTTTTTCAAAGAGTGGATAGTATTCCGTCATGTATATATACACCACATCTTCTTGATCTACTTCTCAGTTGTTGGGCTGTTGTTTCCATAACTTGGCCATTGTAAATAGTATGGCAGTGAGTATAGGAATGTATGTATCCCTTTGAATTTGTGTTCTTGCATTGGTTGGGTAAATACCAAAGAGTGGAATTGCTGGATCGTATGTTAGATCTACTTTTAATATCCAGAAGAACTTCCATACTATTTTTCATAGGTGCTTACATTCCTACCAACAGGGTAGGAGAGTTTCTTTTTTCTCCATATCCTGGTTTTTTGTTTTGTTTTGTTGATATTAAGCCCTGAAATGATAGTAGCTCAGCTTTTACTCATGTTAAAGCCCATTAGTGCTAGAGACTCAGGTGGGCTAGAGGAGGGTCCTTTGCTCTGCACAGTCTTTAGAGGGCCCAAATGGAGAGATGCTCTACCATTTCTATCCATGGTTTTCATAGATGCCCTTGGTCTAGTATTCAGAAAACAAATGGGTTTTTATGCCTTGGGCCTGGAAATAGATCACATGATTTCCGACCCACTTCCAGTGCCAGTTCTGGGTCACGTGGCCATCCATGAAAGGGCAGGAAATGTAGTCTAACAGTGAGCTCAGGAGAAAAGCTAAACGTTTCATACACAAACTAGTCAGTCTCTGCTATAGTGGCTAAAGCTAACTTTCCAGCTCACTTCTAGGCTGGTATTGGTGCGAGAGGTCTGACGAGTCTAGCACAGCTGCTGATCTTCAAGCACTAGGGAGTCTTGAATTCAGAGAATGAGTGGTACCTATTTCCAAGAGAGTCTGTTTAGTCTGGAGATCAGTGTCAAAGATGTGGCAAATAAGGGCAGTACGTGAGAATTACAGATTTAGACGAATAAGGCAGGATTGCAGCGTGGAAGATCACATCCCAATGCTCTGGACCCAATCAGGTTTTAATCCTGAAAGAATCCAGAAAAGTCTCCAGGAATCCCAAGGCAGAAACTCAGTAATGATTCCTTGGTCAATAGAACAAATTATAAGTTGTAACTAGGCTCTGGCTGGGTGCTCAGTGTCTGGGACAATGTTCTGGTCATGATATGAAAAGTCAAATTCTAGACCATACTACCTGAGGGAGAGGAGTCTCAAGAACTCTGCCTGCCAGGGTGGAGTGAACCCTAGAGGTGAGGAGGGAAGAGATCTTGAGTTTCTTCAGTTGGTAGGGGTTGAGGAATGCAGTCACACGCATGTACCATGTTTCTTTGAATTAGAAGATATTGGGTTGAGTTTCTAAGATCTATTTCACTAAAGATCTAAACCCATCTTGGTAATTCCATTCATCTACTTGGCCAGGCAACTTGTCAGAAGCCCCATGTGGCCTTGCAGTTCTGTGACTGATGAGAAAGTGTGTCCCTTGCTAGCCCTCTGGAATCACGCCACATGTGTGAATAATACCGTTCATAGGTGGAAGATTTCCCAGCACAGGATTTGGAGCTGCCTTGGATCTGTCCATCTCAGCTCAGTAAAGCCAAGTGACCATGGGACTTTAGCAAATCCCCTTCCTCTCATGGTGGCAGGGTCCCAAAACAGTACTGATACAACTTGGCACCAGTCCTGGGAGGATTTAAGAGGCAGAGGAGTGAAACTGTTCTGTCCCCATCCCTCCAGCTGACTGGGGACACTAAAACTAGAAGAGTGGGCTACTTCAGAAACGGTGCAGGAGTTCATGGCTGAGAATTTCAGCCTGCACACAAAATCTGGGAGAGACAGTCTTGTGGCAGGCAATGTTAGAATATATGGCTACTGGTTCACAGTCAGGGAAACTAGCCCATGTGGCTAAAAATCTGCCTAAATAGGTTTTTTCTCTTAGGTCTAAACAGGCTTTGTTCTTCTCATCATAAAGCAATGGGAATTTTAGGACAACCAAAAAGCTCTTATTTACCATTCTTTTGCTACAAACACTGGAGCCAAAATGTTGCTCATCCTGCTTTCTTCCCTTAGTTATGCCAGGGTGTGTAGTTCAGAACTAGTGTTGTATCCAAGGTGAGCATGAGTGGACAAAGATGGAGAGGATTCCATGAGCCTTTCAGACAAGTCTCTGTAGGATCAGGAGCAGATGTAGGCACTCCACATAACTCTTCAGCCTTTCAGTATCTGCCTCACTCTGTGTAGGATTAGGGCAGGCCAGAATTACCAGGGAATTAACACCTACCACTTCCACCCCCAACCCAGCAGCAGGTTTTAACCAGTTTGGAAACTGGATATAAATGCCTGCTCTCTGGCCCCTTGGATGGGCTAATTCTGAGGTATGTGTTGCGTATCATTTCCTTGAGTCTTCCCATGCACATGGCTGATTGTGACTCCATAGTTACTTTTATAGCTGCCATCTCTTTCCTGTATCTCTTTTTTGGTTCCTAACTTATGTTCCCTGCTCTTCTCAAATAAATTCTTTGCATGTGAATTCTAGTCCCAGGATCTGCTTCTGGGAGACTTTGCTTTTCCAGAAAATAGCCTGGGCTGTATCAGAGGTTTATTCTGACACTTTAAAAATAATGTTTCCCCAGGCAGATATTTTGGGATCATGATGGAATTTACTTCCAAACTTCCTCTGCAGCTAATCTCAATAGACCCATGGCAATTTCCCATTGGAACTTTCTTTTGTCTTATTTGGGACCCAAGGAAAATTTATCTCCAATTAAATTATGGTAGTGACTTAAACATTTTTTTATATTATCCTCAGTGAGAAAATATGCTTAATATTGCAACTTTTTACACACACACACTCAAAAAACTGAAACAAATCTTATTAAACTCATTCTATTACCTTCGATCTTTTGATATACTCTGATATTTCTATTGTATTCTATTTATTGTCATTAAAAATGAAAGTGGTGACCCACTAATAAATTTTACAATTCCATAGTTGGTCAGCACTCATGGTTTGAGAAACACTAGACAAAGGAGACACATATTTGAAAATAGAAGTCAATAAAAAAGCATTCTTAAAGGAAGAAAGCTCAAGAAGGGGATTTTAAAGACTATTATTTGTTGACTCTAGGATAGCTATGCAGTGACTTTTGCTGTTAGAACCCACAATTTATTAACATCCTCTAATACTCCTGGAAGAAAGGAAAAAAATCAACACATTGCAGGTATCAAGATTCTTTATGTGGAAATTTTTCCAGGTATACCCATTTCAGCAAGAAGAAACTCTGTCAGTCCAAATGGAGCAAAAGGATAACTGGAGATCAGGAGGCTCCTGAAGGGTGTGAAGAGGGCTCCTGGGTTTGCTTTTGAGAATAATTGTTAATCTTGACTGGCTAGAAAAACCAGAAGCAGGGTGTGCACAAACAAGTGCTTACTATGATCTTACACATCTGTGCTTATCTACAGTCAGCTCTGTGGGTTCACTAGAGGCTTATTTGTATGGGAAGAAAGACGATGATGGGAAACACTGAAATCCAAGGTTAAGCCCTATGACTAGGAAGAAGCAAGAGTCCAAACCCCTTAGCTAATCAGGGAAAGAACACTTCTGAAAGGAGAGTAGTAGTATTATATTATTTGTAAATTACTTTATAATCTCTTAGCACTAACAGGGATTCGTGTGTGTGTGTGTGTGTGTAGAACTCATTAGTGGAGGATGGTTAATTTTTGAAATATGGGGTTAAAGAGTTCACACAGCAGGGGTACTTAGTATTGAAAAGACCATAGCTAGCAATCCTATTACAAGTTTATCTCCAATGAGTTTGCAGAGGTTTGCTAGTTAGCATAATTTTTCACTGTTGAAGTGAGCAGTACTTGAGTTATGCAGATTAGCTGGAAATATTATACAGACATAGCTGTCCTTGTAAGGGTAACAGGGAGTAAGACTCTAGAGAGATCCTCGCCACCAGTCACCTTCATAAGGACCTTCCTGGACAGGGCCTCATTCACTCTACTTTCAGTAGCCCAATGGCCTGACTTTTGACCACAGCGCTGAACCTACCCAGAGTAACCCTTTTAAATGGTGTTGTCTGAGACTTCATCACACAAATTGTCCCAACTTATCTCTGAGTCTGCTGTAATGAGTATTTGAAGTGTGGCTTTGGCTTTCAGGATAATAAATCAGTTGGTAATGAGATTTTGGGTAAGGAGAATTATAGTTCTTGCCCATTCATAGCTGCTAGAGGTGACTGATATCTTCCAGAATAGCCTAAAATGCATGAGCAACCAAATTTGCTTAAGTCATTTCCCTAGGTATGTTCACTTGAGCTGAAAGAATTATTTAAACGCTTAAGAAAAACACTAGTTTTGAACATAGCCTAGTGAGTGTCTCTGGATTTGTCTCCAACTCAGCCCTCAAATTCTATGGAGATGGGAGCTGTGATAAAGAGGGAGTCAAAAAGCCACCTCATCATTGTCTCTCTATAAAACGTGGAGTGGAAGGCAGTTCTGTTTTGAGGCACAGTCATAAAGTGAGCAGCAGTATTATTTTTTTTTTCAAAACACAGGATGTGAGTAATATTACATTTCTTTCCTTTCTCCAAATAAATTTAATGTTCCAACTCCCCCCTTCCCCCCTCATTTGGCCTGGCTAGTGGAAAGGTCAAACTCTGTTCTGATAAGGTCCTTCTGAGTGCTTTGTGAATGCTCCGAGGGTCGTTTGTTTTTGGTCTCCAAATATCAAAGCTGATGCAGTCAGTGTTCAGAGTTGTACTATTCTTCAAGAATGGTGGCACTGCACGAACACTAGGATTATTGCCAAGAATGGGAGTCCAGTGTCCAGGGCCCAGCCTCCTTAGCTACTCTAGGTGTCCATTCCCTTCTGAAGTCTTGTCACATCTTGGGTTGCTGCAAGGTGTTAGGGCAGATATTTTATGGAATCCATACCTTTCGGTTATCTCCCCAGTCTTGAAGGATATTCCCTAAATTTCCTTCTATCCTTGCTTCTTTCATTCCTAACATTTGTGAGAGGATCCCATATAATCAGTTTCCAAGGCAAACTTAGAAACACAATGTGAAATCTCCTTGGAGGAGTAGATGGTAAAGTAATATACAACTATTAACCTTTTTCTGCAAACATAAAGCCTCCAGTGTAGTCCTGTTGTGCCAACACTACATTCAACAATGTCAGGAGATGGGTAAAAGGAATAGCTGCAGAATTGTCACTTGAAGCTATTTAACAAGCAGGCTGTGATGTCATGAGATAAAAAATGGCAAAGAAAATAAATGAAAATCAACTTATAGGGGAAGAAAGTAATATGACCATTTTGGGGGGGAGGGCACATGTATATCCTTACTGTGGAATAAAATATATTTTCAGTTATCTGCTAATAACACCAGCATCATTACTATCATAATTGTAATTAAAAAAATTACCTGCTTCAATATGAGCAACATATTTTAATAACAATCTACATTGCATTATATATTTTCACATATTTGCTATTGACCACACTCTGAGGAGACATAGCAGATAAGATTTTTTCATTTTTAAGAAAAGTGAAATGCTGTTCATAGTAATTGAGCTCCAAAGTCAATCTCCCAGTGGGAAGTAGAGTAGCTCTAGAGCTCAAATATCTTGGTTTTTCCTCCCTACCACTCTAACCTTCGGCATAAGACTGGGAGTGAAAACATAGTTTATAGATGACTTCTTATAGATGACTTATTCTTCAGCAAATTAGTTACACAAACTTTCCTCACAATATCTAGTAAATGACCAAATTCTGTCTCCTTTTAGATCATGTATTGAATCCCAGCTGAGTCAAGTAGATGAGTATGTACTGAATGCTCTTGGCACCCTGCAGCTGAGAGCTGTTTAGAGGGATGTAGGTTTGTGGAAGGATTAGGTATATGCATCGTTCATCCACAAACTTTTGAATAGCAACTACCATTATTGCCAAGCATCATATTTTAAACTCTAGTGCTGCTCAGCCCAGCAGCACTAGCCATGTGTCATGGTGGCAATTTAAATTTAATGAAATTAAATAGAATGTAAAAATTTGATTTCTAGACACACTAACAACGTTACAAGTGCTCAGTATAGCTGGTAGCTACTGTTGGACAGTGCAGATGTATATTCTTCAAGGAAGAAAGCTCTGTTCAGAGCTTATCATTTATTATAATGGGAATAAAGCATTCCCATGATCACAGAAAGCTCTACTGGACAACACTGCTCCTAGTTGTAAAGATATAAAAGGATCAGACTTGTTCTCTTAAGAGCTTGTAGTTTTTTTATACCTATAGCAGAGTTTAGAATACATCATGGTATGTTCTATGACAGAGCATCAGTTCAGTTTAGCAGATATTTATTATGTTAGTCACTATGTTAAACTCTGTGAACATGATGAGGGCTAAAAACTGGTCTCTGTCTCCCAGTAGCTTATAGTTCAGTGAGGGTGTGAATACAATGCCTCAAGACCACAAGGACCAGAGTAACTTTCTCTGCCTGAGAAAGTTACAGGAAGAAGGCACATTTCTTTCATCCTCTCTGTGTACATGTATTGTTTCTTGAACAACAGAAAATACTTTAATAACTGTATTATGTAATACACAATTATTATAATTTTGCACTGACATTCTCAAAGCACTGGGCTCCCTTTGCTCTACTTTACAAATGAGCCTGGACCATAGGGTGGGAACTGTGACAACTCCCAAATTTGTTTAGCAACATTGTACATCAGGCAGGCAATTAGACCTCATGCCAAGGGCACTTCTTGATGTACTCTGCTGTTTAAAGCTGGGAAAGACTCTATCTTGTCCCTTCCCTCCAACCATGGGTCAAATGTAGAAGTCTGTGTTTAGTAATGGTCCCTCAGTTCTAAAATGACGAGAGATGATCTTATGTTGAAACCTCTGGTAACAGCTGCTTTGCATCTCTTCTTCCTTTATTATGTCTCTTTTAAATTTAACAAATAAAATAGTTATGTCCTTTACAGTAACTCCTCATTTAATTTGCAGGTAGTAGCTGAATATGAATTGTGTTTTCTGAGACTTGAATGAAAGAGATATCTATTAATTGGCTGAATTATTGGCGGGGGTGGGGTGGGGTGTAGGGAGTTCTCTATTGCCCCCTAGGGCTGGTGCTAAGGATTTAACCCCCAGGTTCTTTCCTGACTGGTATTAATGTTATTTTACATAAAGGAAGTTGCCTAAGAGGGAAAGCAGGATCCCATCATATCAGAAGTCTATTTAAAGCTGGTTTATTTTCTTACGTTAGTGACCTTGGGTCATTTTTCTAGCCATGTTCTGTGTTTCTGCTTTTACAGTCAATAATTATACAGCATTTGTTGCACTTGTTATATGTTTTGAAATCTTAACAATCTTAATTGTTAAAGAGAGACCAGGCAATCTCAACTCTTAGAAAAGCTGGATTAATTTCTTGTTCCACCAGTCACTTAAGTAACCATAGGTAAGGGATTTGTGTGTGCTTTATTCTTCTCAACTCTAAAATTGAGTTATGAGAACACTTCCCTTTGTATCTTATGGAAATACAGGAGGACACAGATGTGGATGAGTTTGGAAGATTGGCGTTTGATGGGAATTTAAGGGTATTTAGATTGCAGTAGACATAATTTCCAGCCTGCCAGTCACATCTCTATTCACAATTAGCTTCTCTTGAATGGACAGTCTTTCAAACCAGTTGACAATTCTCCCATTGTTGTCACTGATAGAACCAGTACAGGCAATAAATATAGGAAAAGCCCATCTATAATCTAGTCTGAGCATATCAGATGTCACTGTTGATTCTACGACTAAGAAGATACAGAATGGAAGTTAGACAATGATGGTTCTTGAGGTAAAAGGTTGGGAAGATTTGGGGTATTTTTGACTTAGTCCATATTGATGGACAGATTAAGAAATCTTGTCTCTGAGGAAATGTGAGAGAATGACTTGAAAGTGTTAAGAAAAGTAGTGAAGTGACCCTGAGGCGTAGGAAGAGTAAGAGGGTGATAAAGTGAGAGACTGTCAGAAAGTTCTCATTCTCATGAAGTCTGTCTTGTTTTAGACATTTTCACTACACCATACTCTACTGAGGTGTAGAGGGCATTTTGACTGCTGATTTAAGATAATATTTTCAGTTATATGCCTTATCCAAGGTCACACAGCTAATTTTCAGGTTGGTCAAAGACTTGATTATGAGTTCCTATTTCCAAGTTCAAAGATATTAATGCTGTAGGGTAGCTTATAATTTGTGCTTGTTATTATTTAAAGTTGAGGTGAAATAAGAAGATCTAAATAAATTGTTCAATGTAGGTACCAAAGGCTCATATTTTATTTGAAAATTTCCTGAACAATATCATCCTGGATATTTGGCCTAATGACACAAAACCTCACTGTCAACTTTCTTTCTCAGGAATATAAATGAAACCACATTCCTTCCCACCCCCATCCATTCCATTCAATTGTTACTCATATCTGTGAGTTTGCAAAAATACTGTGTATTTTAATTGCTATTTGCTCACTGTTTTGATAACTATTTTCTGAGTTTGGTCACCTCCCCAGTTGAGTCTGCATCTTCAAAAAGTTATCAGAATGTATTTGAGTGAAAATCACAAAAGCAGCACCAACATTTCATTTAAGATCTAAGTTAGTGTAAAATAGGTATTTATTTCGTCAAGTCAATTAATGCTTTTCAGATTTTCTTAGTGATGGAATTATTTAGTCAAAATACTATTCTGAAAATTAATATGGAAGAAATTAAAACAAGTTGTCTATTTAAGGAAAAGTGGCAGATGCTATTCCTCTCATCTCTACTCCCAGGGGACCTAGTCAATACTTGTGGATTCTATAGACTATGCTTTTAAAACAGCTGTACTAAACTATAAAATTTATTGCCAGTAACTTTTATTGTACAAAAAGTTACTTTCTAAGTAGAAAAATAGAAAAGTATTTATTCCATCTTAGAGTTGCTTTCTTTGATGCTTCACTGACCTTTCTTGAAGACAAAGGTCTTTGTCTTACCCATCTTTGTGCTACCTATCTTTCTATCCCCTACAAATACCAAATAGTTGCTCTATGAATGCTCATTGAAGGCATAAAGTGAACCATTAGGTGAATGGAACCTTGAACTAGGGAACATATTTTCTGCATGACTTTTAACCATATGTTGGCTTTTCTTCCCTTGATGACACACAGTGCTATTGTAATACTGCCAAATGGTGCTCCACTTTTGCAGTTTCTCCCAAGAAAACAGTATATTTCTCCATAAAGAAGAACTTTAGTCATTTAGTCATGGGTTATTACACCCACTGGATAATCTTGAATAAGTTATTTAAGCCCTCTGATCTTGTCTTTTCCAGTCTCAAAAACAGCACAATGATATCCATGTGACCTAGATAATAACATATAAACCACATGACTGTTGTCAGAGTAGTTTTTGTAAGATACTTAGCACTTAGCTTGATATATGGTATGTGCTCAATAACTGGGAGCTATTTTGTTTTGAGGGCAATATGAAGGCAATGTGGTAAAGAACAGTCACTGTGAAAATGCAAAGTCAGTGCCAAGTCAAATTATACTCATCAATGTGAACATTGTGCCGTGCATTTCACAAAGCACTGGATTTGTATTATAGAGCACTTAATTTGTGTCTTAGATTTGGCAGGTAACTAAGTCTCACCTTTTCCAAGAGGTTGTGCAATATGATGAAGGATTTAGAAATAAATATCCTTTCAGAAAGGACATTGACTAATGCCTGGCATAGTTATTATCTCATTAATAGTTGGCATCATATTAATACAAATGGAGAGGAGTAAATTTCTTTTTTGCCCCTTAACAGAATGATTCAAACGGGCAGCTGTTGCTTTTTTTTTTTTTAAATGACTATCTTCTTCCTGTTGCAAAAACTCCACCCTTTATGCTAGTTTTCACATGTTTTTCAGTTGTTTTGTTAAAATACTAGTTAGATGTATAGTAAATTACTCAACTTCTATAGCATCAAATCTCTCATCTCATTTGATTTTATATGCTTTCTCTGTCTGACTCTTCCCACTCCTCTCTCATGACACAGTAACAAAAAAATTCCTCCTCCTTACTTGTAGCTTTCTAACTCTGTGGACATTTGAGTGACTCATTTCATAGTGGAATTGATGAAGTCAACAGCTGCTGGAAAATCATCTTTTTCCTTAATAACTGTATCAACATGTGTTTGTTATTATTCAAGTAAGAAGAAATATATATTAAATAATCCATGTAGTTTTTGCTAAACTTTTCATTGGAAGACTCATGTTTTGACATATCAAAATGTTCACATGGGCATGATACAGAAAAATTTGCTGGGGGAACAAAATCATGGAGAAATATAGTGGAAAAGACAAACAAACAGCAAGCATGTTGCTGATTAGTTGTAATTTATTTCAGAATGGATTCTGTGACTGTTTTCATGACACTTAGTGGTAATGTAGAAGTTTGGCACCTGATACTTTCTTAATCTCCAGGATGGCCTCACTGTTCATCCTCTCCTCCCTCTTTCCAACAAATATTAATTGCCTGTATGTTAAAATCTCTGCATTATGGAGTTTACATCTTAAGGGAGATAAAGACTCAAATATTATAAACTTGCAAATAAAATAATCGTTCAGTATATGTGCTGTGAAGGAAATTGGCATGGGGCTAAGGCAAAGATTAATAAGGGAGGACTTGCTTCAGATAGAGAAGACCTGGAAAACCTCTTCTTGAGGAATCACTAAAGCTGAGATGAAAAGGAGGTAGCAAAGTAGAGAGGAAGATGTAAGAGCATGCCAGTTAGAGGAAACAACTATGCAAAATCTTGTGACTGGGTGGGACTAAAAGAGCATCAGTATGTCTGGGGCACACATAGTGAGGAGGTTTGGGTATTTGCTAGATGTGAGAGATGGGTAGGGGTTGGGTTATTAAGACTGTAAGCCTTAGTAAATAAATGAAATATACTGAATTCAGTAAGTCACTGGAGGATTTTAAGCGCTCTCTCTCTCTCTCTCTCTCTCTCTCTCTCTCTCTCTCTCTCTCTCTCTCTCTCTGTGTGTGTATGTGACAATTTCTGTTGTTATATAGCTAAATGAGCAAATGTGTTAGGTGGGGGCAAGAGTGGAAACAGAGACACTAGGTAGGATAGACCAGGATTTGCATGATGGTTGTTCACAATGAAGTAGTCACAGGCTCCTCTGGATCAATGCTAAAAACGAAACCATCCTCAAAAAAAAATTACTAAATTACATGAGAAATCACTTGAGGTAATATAATTACAAGGGGAAACCCATACAGCCCATATAAATAAGAAAAAAAATACTCAGCCTCTTTAGTAATCAGAAAGTTATAAATCAAAACTGAAGTAAAATGTTATTTTATACCCATTTAGTTAGCAAAATTTAAAGAATGTTCCCATTCCAAATGCTGGTGAGAGTGTAAATTGCTATCACGTTTGCCATTTTCTAGAAAAGTTGGGAATATGTCATTGTCAGGATCAAATAATTTAGTCTTAATGATAGATCCTAGTGGAAATTATGTCCATGATTCTGCTCAGGAGAAATGTGCAAATATGTTTATAATAGTGTACATATACACACATACACACATACACACACGTATTTCATATTGGTTCTGTTTCTCTGGAGAACCCTTACTAATATAGAAGGCATTAATGTCAGCTTAGCCAGGGCCAAAAATATATTGTGACTGAAATATGTCTCTTAAAAAAATCCCTGTTAAGATATGGCAAATGGAATGCATCACTCCCTGAGTTTGTCAAATGAGAATATTAACATCCACCCCCAGAAGTTGTTGGGGACTCATATTAGATGACATCTAATAAAGCATTGGGTAAACTACTAAACAAATCATTCTTATTGATTTTTATCTGAACTGTCTCATGATACTTCATGAAAGTTAATTATTGTTAAAGTTAATGATTATCCTTCTTATTAATTAACTTAGCTAAAGTAACTCATATTTTGTGAAAGCTAGTGTTTAAGAAAGTTAATCATTAACTTTGTTATTAATTAATTTTTATCTGAATTAAATCTTGAATGGTGATGGCTTTAGAAGAAAGATCCCACCTAAATGACTGGAATAATTGAAAAGTGGAAGAGCATTTCTCATCACAGACTCAAGATGCATACACATACTATGTGTGTGTTCATTCCATACACACATACACACAAATACATGCATACCTCTTTGGGAGAAAAAAATAAAGAGGACTGTAAAACTGTTAAACATTTTTATTGTGCATACTTGTAACCATTATAGGACATGCAGGATAAAAAAGTGTAAAATATATCAGTAAGCATATAAAATTTCAGCAATAGTTTTGGACCAGCAACTGATTTCCACAAGGGACTAAAACAGACATGTCTTGGGATATACAGTTACAGATTGAATCACAGAGCAATTTCCCAAGTTATTTTCTTCATTTAAAGATAAAAATATCTTTACACTTAAAAAAGTATGCAGTATAGTACATTTTCAGTATATGTACACAGTTTAAAAGTAAAACTATATCCATGCCAGTGTCTGTTTTAAATGCAAAAATCAAAGTAGGCAACAAGTTGATAAAGTGTCTGGAAAACTTGGAGAGGAAAAACTTGGAAAGGAAATAGTTCTGATAAGTGTGTGAAAATAAAAAATAAAAGCATAACTGAAAGTTGAAAATAAAATCCCCAAGGGCAGAGTCTTAATATGAGCAAGAGGAATAAAAAGCTTTTGGGTATATCAGGCAGCTTTTTGTATGACTCAGATTTACAGGTAAAATTCCTCAGCTTGAGTTCAGAAGAATTTGAACTTATTCCAGCAAAATTACCTCATTTTTTTATTACTACCCCTCCCCCATATTCTCTTTGGCAAAGTGATGCTTGGATCAGATCCAAGGCTCCTGGCAGGGGGCGGGGCCACATGTCACAGCATAACAGAAGGTTGCAAGTGTGTTCCTTTGAAGCAGTCACATTTGCAAGAACTCTGACAGTCTCACACAATGGCCTCCATTTTATCAGCCCTTCCCTGGAGGCCCACTGATCAGCTGAAAAGGGAATGCGATGTTCAGCCACTATACCACAACAGTGATGGGTAAGTTTGGAGTCAGGAAAGTGTGACTCTTCATGAAAATAAATGAAGCTGAATGGACATGCTGATCTCATTCAGCTGATGAGAGGCAGAGAATGTTGGTTTCCACTCCAGCTAGCCCAGAGAGGGCTCAGCCTCATTTGTCCACCTTAATTCATTTCATGGGGTTGATGTTGAACATACTAGATATGGATAAAGATACTGCATGATCAAGTGCAGACATGAACTTAACTATTTCAGAGTGAAAGTGTGGAATACTTGGATTTTCTACTTTTGGTCTTGGGGACAGGCTGCTGACCTAATAAGTTGGACCCTCTTTGAAACAGAAAATGTAAAACACAGGAAGGCACTTAGGTTTCATTATCTATGTAACAAATATTCAGGCATGGAAAGTATCATGGGTTAAAATTTCAAGAAAGGTAAGGCATTAGTCAGATCACGTGAATACAGATGATTACTTTCTACTTGGTAAGGATCACTAGATCCCACTGGATCACTGAAGTGAATGACAGCAACCCACTAAAACTTCAGATGTTAGGGAAAGTGTTTGCTTAAAACTTGCCCACATACCTGTATACTCAGTGACTATAGAGCCTTGGATTCTTCTCTAAAATAAAATGATCAACATTTTAGGATAGGCAGTTAAAGCTGTTGATTCTTCCCTCCAGTTCTTATTTCTCTCAAATGATCTTTCAATGTTTCCATAGTTTAGCTAGTCAACAATGATCCACATGCAAATAAAAATACAAGAAAAAAAATTTTTTTTAATTGGTTTAAAAACATTCAGACTAATAAAAAGAAATTAGATGAAGTAGCTCAGAAAACATTTATGAACTGAATATTTGTTCTGAACCAAGAAAATTCATTCATATGTTGTTGCTGTACTAGCAACTTGAAACTTGAAATTGGCACCAAGAAAATTAAAAGGAAAACAAAAGAGTTAGGTATACTTCTATTCTTGAAATGTCCTTTATATTTCTTTTTGCATACTGATGCGGATATTGCTAAATATTTTGCCAATAGCCTCAAAGAGTGGGTCACAGAAGGTGTGGACGTAGATGGAATAGACACGGCTGATGCACTGAATCTCAATCAGGAAACTCTTAATGCATGGTACAACTGCCCAGATGTGCAGGAAAGAGAGAATGGCAAAGTAAATGCCCCAGATGAGCGCCATCGGGATCCCAAAGAGTGCAGACAGCAAGCGGTAAAACCAATATTTTGTCACAGTGAAGGTGGTGAAGCTGGCCTTCCAGATGCCATCAAAACTGTGTGTCCCTTCTGGTTCTGCAATCACGTCTTCAAAATCAATCTAAAAAGAAGAATAGAAAGAATGTGAGCTTGAAATAGAAGAAAAAGATTTTAAAAATCCCATTTCTGAGTATTCATAAATATATATTTGCTTTTTATGTATAGGTTCTTGTACAGATTCTGTGTGGGTTGCATGAAGGTACCAGGCAGCAGCAGCAGCATCACTTGGAACTTGTAGGGAATGCAGATATTTGGACCCCACCTGGATCTTATTGCACCTTTGGGGGTGGAATCCAGGAAAGCTTTTAACATGTCTTCCAAGTGTTTCTTTACCATGCAAAAGGTTGAGAACCATTGCTCTAGGGCAAACCAAATGACTTTTGATAAAATTCCTGTCTTCAGCAACATGGACCAGTATTTAGGCATTCAGTAAAATTAAAAAATGTAAATTACAGGACCTAAGTTAATTGAACTACTATACAGCCACACGCAAAGCTAAAGGATAGTTCATAATTGACTGTTGATGCTGAACTTTCAATAAAGTTACTTCAGGAAATTAGACATTGTGAACTATGAAGGCTTAAGTAGTCTTTGTGACATGGTGAGATGTGAGCAAATTTGGAGAGAAAGGAAACAGGGACCCTATAAATGGTGTGAGCAAGGTCCCAGGAATAAGGAAGGACTTCAAGAATAAAGAGAGAGAAAAGCCTAAAATGAACTTTGAGCTTTCAGTTCTGATTTGCCTGATAGAACAGAGTGTAACATAAATAGAAATTACACTAAAAAGGAAGGCAGTTTTAAAAATATTAGTAAGAGAAAACTTCACTTTGAATGAAACAAACTAAGAGTTAAATTTTGAATAAAGACAGATGCACATATCAGTGGTCCACACCTAAAGAATTCTGTTGTAATCACTTTTGGAGGCCAGGAGGACGTAACAAATGAGTTTGCAGTGAGATAGCACTTAACAGTTACTAAGTGCTTCATCATCTCCACATGGTCTGGGTTTCAAACCAATCTGGGAAGGCAGCGTTGGTGGTATTTTAGAAAAGAAGATGCAGAAGGTTAGAAAGGTGAAGGTGACATTCTAATCACAAGGCAATGGTGGGGGACAGAATGCAAACTCAGCACCTTTTCTAGTAACATTTCCCGCCCCCCCCCCCCCCACAAGACATATTCACCTAAACTATTAATTCTCAGGAGCCCTTATCCCTCTGGAATGATTTAATATAGACTACGTTGAAGCATAGGATTAAAAAAAAAGAAGAGTAAGATAGGGTCAACTCAACTGCTTCGTAGTGGCCGTTGTATAAAGGGATCTAATATAGTTTGAAATCTGGACAAGTTGACCTTCAGTGACAATCCAGCCAAGCTCAGAATTAGAGAATGAGAACTTGGGGGACTCTGTGGAACCTCTCAGTGCCAGGGAGCCACCTCTGAGTCAACACAAAAAAAACTTCTTTTGGAAAAAGTACATGATGTTTACTAGTAGTCAAAGTGTATTTTCTAGAACATTCTGTTTCTTGATCTGGTGTTCAATGTCCTAACAATGTAATATGTAAAAATAGTATGTCTACAATTATGTAAAATAAGTTTAATAAATTGATAGTTCTAATTTTTTTTCTATGCGCATTTAGATCTAAAGTCAGAGGTAAACATTTATTGTACTTGTGTTTTTTAAAACGCTGTACTGAGTATGTGGCAAGTCAAATCAACCCTTTAGTGAAGTTTCTGTGCAATTTACTTAATTCTCTACTACTGGGGTTCTGATCTGATACTGTATTTCCATAAATATATTAAAACAAAGACCTATAGTTTTCCTTCACTCAGCTACTAGGTACGCAAAAAAATTTTTTGTAAGAGTATTTGATTAAATCAAAGCTGATATTCTAGAACAGGCATTTTAAATTGAGATCAGAAGGTGGACAACAGTGACCCATGAATTCCCTGAGCCGGATACAGACATTTAGAGTGTGCAATAGGCAAGGGTTCATTACTTTTTGGAAAATAAAAATAGTGTATTATCAAAGGAAGTTGGGAAGCACTTTACTGGAGAAAAGGAAGGGTTTCTTACCTCTTTACAGAACAGATTTTTAGCATTTTTATCTTGTGATTATTTTACAAGGGAACGGATAGTTACAAATATTTGTTGACTAGCTGTTATGATCAGACAGTGTTCTCATTTAACTCATAGCAACTCTGTAATATGTTATTTTCATATGGAAAAAATTTGAAGCTCAGAAATGTTACTCATTTGTCAAGATAAATAAGAGTGGATTGAAGTTCAAATCTGGTCTGAAAGATAGTGACTTTTTATTCAATACCATATTGCATTAAATAAATATTTTTCAGATTTTCTCTAAGGTAGTTATAGTATATCTCAATTAAAATGCACATTAATGAAAGATAGTTTGCTGAATTTAACCCTTTGGTAACTAAGAGTTCCCACAGAATAGTCTCGGAGGACAGCATTACAGTGATATGTATATATCATATGCACAGTTGGTTCTTAGTGAAGATCTATGAACATATGAATATGTAAAATATTTCTTGATAATAGCTCTATTTTTCTAAGCAGAATACTTTCTCCAAAAAATGTGTTGGGAATTCTTAATCTTTCTTTCAATTTGCTTACAAGATTTTGGGTGGCTGCTTTTTCAGTGTTTTGCAGAAACTGCCAGTGAGCATGATTTATTCTCAAATATCCAAGTGAATTTAGAGCAGGCCTCCAAGGAAAGACAGCAACATGGCAAAAATAACATGTTATATAAATATATTCAGTTAGTTGCAGCTTTAGTCCTGAAAATGTAAGATGACTGTGAAGAATATGAAAGGTATAGCTGAATAGATTCAGTTGAGAAAAAAGAAAGCAAGGCAGATTAAAGAGAGACAATAGAACCAGAGACAAAGCTTAATTTTCTCTCTATCTCCATTTCTGCAACAGTAATAGGTTTTTGTGACAAGAACGTGACAGTGTATATAAAGTGCTTAACATGGGGATAGAGCATTACAATATAGTAAATGCTCAATAAATAGCAGTATTAAAAAATTTGCTCTGGGTCACAATTTTTGTAATAAGAGAAGCTATCAGCTGCAAAGTACATGGCAGTTGTAAATTCCCACTCCACCAGTAGCTGAAAAGAACTAACCTCCATCTGTAATTATCTTTACCACAGTTCTCAGAGATGCACGGCATTATTCTCAATTTACGGATGAAGGTACCGTGGGAGTTATAACTCAAGATCACCCAAATGCTAAGTAGCAAAACTGGAACTTTTCCTACATCAAATTTGAGCACCTTTTGCTTATGTAACGCTATGTGCAATAGTCTTAATTTTCACCCAGGTCGATACCTAAAAATCCACATTTTGATTATTCAAAGAATTACTTTTGTTAATGTTTCCATTAATTTAGGACTGTATTTATTAGGATATTTTGCATTTTGGTTACTGATTGTGTTTTTATGGTCCTGCACAGTATGTTCTCACAATCTTGGGCACCCAGTCAAGGACTCCTACTCTAATTAGCAGGTAAGGAAAGTGAGGCACAGAATGATTAACACTCGCCAGACATTCTCAAGGTCTCAAGTGAATCTCTAATTTCCTGATTCCCAGACTTACATTCAGTCCTGTGCTGCATACTGTTTTCTAGGAGCTTACATTTCCCTCTCCATGTCCCTTCTCCTTTGACCTCAGTCATATCTCTAGGTCTCCTGTAAGTCTCTTTTGCCTTCTAAGGCATTGACTAGAAAGCTATCTCTGTATGAATTTAGAAAACTGTACTTTTTACAACATGAACAGGGACTTTTCTCTGCCATCTATCTAGGGTGAAGTAAACTGAAGGGAATATATTTTAAAATCCCCATTGTACATTTTGTATTCATGTAATTCATGTATTCATAATGCAATGAACCCAGCAAAGTTCTGCTAATAATCAGTCATTCCATTAAAATCAGTTCAAAATTCTACAGCAATCACAGCACAGTTGCTTCATTAGATTCACAGATATTTAAAGATGAAGAGACCCTTAAGGAAATGGGATCCCACTTGGGAAAGAGAAATTGACGGAAAGAACTGTCAGGTGATTGGCTCAAAAATGCCTTCTCATTAAATGGCAGACACAAGACTGGAATTCAGGCTTAAGAATTCTCCTGGGCTCTTCAACTACTGTCTGCTATCACTACATACCTTCAGTCAGTCTGGCTGCTACATTCCAGAGCCAATGCAGAAAACAGCTAGGTTTGCATCAGAACTTGAACATTATCTTGCTTTCAAGAGATCTTCCAGGTCTCTTGGTAAATGAATGTGCCTGTCTCTGACAATCTTCAATGTACTCATTGTTCATGTGTATCATTTGTTTGATTTATCCCTCATCAAAATTATCACTTTGGAGTTCCATTTCTCCACAGACTCTCTCTCTTGACCCTTAGAGGAGGGCAGAACTTTACCTTCTCACTTAGCTTTGGAGTAGAACAGGAATTAGAGATCTGCTTTAGGGGTGAAAACAAAATAAAAAAGAAACAGGTGCAAGTGCCATTTAGTCTCTTAGAATGGGATACCACAGATGAGGCTGAGCTGCTATGCCCCAAGAACTGATCTTCTGCTCTGTAATCTAAAGAACAAGTTGCCCTTCTGGCAAGGATCCTTAAATGTGCTTCAGTGATATTTCAGTGTCTTAACAGATGCTTTATAAGGAGCCAACAGTTTATATTACTAGATTTTTATAAATGACATTAAATACCTCTGTGCAACATTGGATTAGGATGTTACTATTTCGGAAACAAGTTAACAAAAACTTAGTAGCAGGCGTCAAAGAAAGCAATCTGTCTTGTTGTGTTTTGATAATACTTCACTAATGCAGTAAATCTCGGAAGATTTCATTTTGTTAAATCTATCTGAAGGTAATATTAAAAAACATTTTATACATACACAGCACTGAAAAGATGAGGTTATTTGTTTCATGATCTAGATATTTTATTTCTGAATCAGGAATTTTCAAGAAAGAAATTTGAAGTAACTTTAGGATTTCATCAGCCATTATACTTGCTTATTCTGTTCTTAGGGGAAAGTATCTTTTTAGACTGTTAGTGATTGTGATTAATTGACTATATAGAACACATAAAGAACAACCGAGAAGATATTTACAGATGACTTGTATATTGCCTGCCCAATATCCCAATCTCACTTCTCTGCCAACAGAATTCTGACTTATTCAGCTAATTGCAATAACCCTTTAATTTAAGAGATAAGTCATGGTTGGTTTAGATGTAACATGATAATGTTGTTATCTTTGGTGATTTACTGATTTAGGGTAGACATGTACTCAGTTCTGGTCAATAAGATAAGTTTGCTGGGTGGGACTTCTAAGAAGTTTTATTTTCCTTATGAAAAGAGACAGAAGTATATGATGTGGACTTTTACAAACCCTTTTGTCATGCTTCGAATATGATGAGTTGCCTTAATGTAGAGAAGTCAGCTTGTGGCCATGAGGTGACTTGCATGATTAAATGTACAAGAAAATAGGAAGTGATGATTTTACCATTATTAAGCTACTGAAACACTGCCAACAACTGCCCTCCTCTAGGCTTTTTCTTATGTACACGTAAGTGACTTCGCACCCCCCACTTCCTGATTTTCATGTTCTTGTGTAATGCCTTCCTCTTGAGTATAGGGTGGACTTAATGATTTAATTCTAAATAATAAGACACAGAAAAGTGATCCTTCAAGGATTATGGCCTTGTCTTGCTTCTTTTCTTGAGTTCTTACTTGCTCGGTCTGCTGGGAGTCAGCTGCCATGGAACCAGTCTATATGGGAGGAACTGATGGAACATCTGGCCAACAGTTACTGGGAAACTGAGGCCCTCACTCCAACAGTTTGAGAGGAACTGAATCTACCAATAGTCATTTGAGTGACCTTGAGATGTTGGCCTTGAGATGACTCTAGCCTGATATTTAGATTGTAGCCTGTGACAGGCTGTCAGCAAGACTATTCAGCTAAGTCACATTTGAATTCCTGGCACACTATAAGCTGATAAGTTGTTAAAGTCACTAAATTTGGGGATAATGTGCTAAGCAGCTTGAGAGAATTGATACAATACCAGCACAAATCACCTTTGTTTTGATTATAATTTTTCATTTTCTATTTTTTGCTAGTTAATTAAATATTCATGTTTATAGAAAAATATTTATATAATGAATGTATATAAATGTTGTGGACTTTGGTGTGGGGCAATTTCCAAAAATATATGAGAAGGAAATATAGCAGGTTTATATCAACCATTATATCAGAAATGTTTTAGGCTCTAAACATTGCTAGTGTCATCAACTCATACACCTAGAGTGACTTAGATTTACACCCAGATATGCACCAAGAGCTAGCTCCATCTAGAAGACCCATTCAGGAGCTTGAATATAAAGCTCCTAAATGCACTAGCATAAGGATTATCATTCCCAGGGGTTCTCAGCAGGGGCTATATTTAAAAAAGCATCAATTGGAGGGAAGGGTGCTTATTAAATGCAAATGCCAAAGCCCCATTTCAGTTCAGATCAGATTCTCTGGGTGGGGCCTGAGGAATCTGAATTTTGTGCGCTCTTTCTCCTATTTTCTTACGGGAAAGAATAAGGAGTATGGCATGCCCCTCTACATTTAGTGATGGCTCCTTTTTGTTCAATTCACTCTTTATGCCGCATGCCTCAAAGTCCTGAAAGAAGTGTCCCACTTCTTTCTGGGAGCTCTGTATGTATTAGATGGCATCTGGAAGTTGGTGGATAATGAATGGAAATTCTTTTGGAAAGCTTTCACTAACTTGAACCTATAAATATGTATTATTGGACAAGGATAAATGACTATTATTTATATGAAAGCACACAAACTGACAATAGAAATCCTGATTTAGTTTCATGATTCTGAGCCCAGTATAAACAAATGCACATTTAAAAATATTCAAATATGCACTTCTAATATTTTAAGGTATATACCAAACTCTGTTACACAAAGAAAGAGAGTTTAGACTAATTTCAAACTCCCATTACTGTTCTCACACATATTTCCAACATGTGAGCAGCCTTTGAAGTCAATGGAATAAATGTGTGTGCATGTGTGGGTGTAGAGAGGGCTGAGAACTAGCACAATTAAATGTTACTGGAACATAGGAACTTTATTCTAATGCCTATGTGTCTTCTCAGGGGGTAAGGGAAAATGCCCATGTGGTTACTGAAACAAACTGGCACCACTGGGGAAAAAGGCTGCAATGTTCTTATAGCCCAAGCTGAAAACTGGAGGCCTGAATTGCATTGTTAATGCCTGTGACTACTTGGAGTTTCAGAGAGTGTACACACTGCCCACGGGAAATTGTAAGCCTGGGGTTGGGAGCAATGGATTGCCTTGGGGAGGCAGGTACTATGTCACTTGCTTTGTAGAGAACAAAAGGTTGCATTTTGGGAAGGAAGGGAGGGAGAGGCTTGCAAGTCCCTGGCCTTGGTTTCCAGCTCAGACCTTAGAATCTTCAGACTGACTTCCCTCTTGATGCTTCCCAGGCATTATAGAGGCCTCAGTAAAATGGTATTTTACAGATATAGTGCCTTATTTCACTCATCTACTTCTCTTTACAAATTTATGAAGTTTTAGGTTACCTTCATAATAAGAATGGAAAATAGTCTTTTATTTCCCCACCAAAGGACAGTCATTAACCAATAAGTGACCAGACCAAACCAAGACCTAGGGTAAGTCTGTGTCTGTTGCATATGTTTTGGTATCATTCACTACACCTAAGTAGTATGATGTATACACTAGTTAGCAAATAAATATTTTTTAATACATAAAATATTTTAAAGGAGCTATAAATATACACTGAAAAGGTTTAGCTATATATAATATTTTACTGTCATTTTATCTCATGAATTATTTGCTTCATATCTCAAGTATACTTTCATTTATCCATTTTTTGATATTCTATTTTATTCAAAATGATGTTCTTATTTACCATAGGTCTATACCACAACTATTCTGATAAAAATAAAGGGTTGGTTATCAGCTAGACGACTTTGGCAGCATGGAAAACCCATAGAGGAAGAGAAAATTCAAACTCAGAAGTCGCCTTTAAGAAAAAATGATTTAGAAAATATTGAGTAAAGCATATTTTTGCTTGGTTGGGTTTTGCCCTAGTAATCTGAATAACTGCAGTAGGAATAGGGTGAGGACAGTGATCTTTACCTTTGGTGCCTCTAGCCTCCACTTTTCCTCAGTTTTTTTCCAGTGTGTGTATGGCTACTGCAGGAAAGGAGGCCTATAAATCCAATCATGTGTTCCTTAAGGAAGGGAATGTGTTCTGAGAAATGTGTCACTAGGCAATTTCTTTGCTGTCCTGCAAACATCATAGTGTACAAACATTTTGCTTTGGCTATAATTCCTGATGATACTAAGAGGGATGCCCTTCTGTGTCTGATCTTTGATTCAGTTCATTAAAAGTTTCTCCATTTCCATTATAGGCCATTCTTGAATTTTTGTTTTTCTTATTGCTTTCAGTGAAGTATATCCATTAATGGTTTCCATCACTTGTTTATGTTCTTCAACGTTGTAGCTGTGGTGAAATGGGACAAGCCTAATGGGCCAAAAATCTCTTCACTGGTTTTCCATCTTCTTAGTCCTTTATGACTAAATTTTGTTTCCAGGACAATCACTTGATGTGGCTTATTACTGGCAACATTAGCAGTGGATTTTATATACTTTGGGCGGGGGTAAAAGGGAGGGAGTTAGGGATGGATGGTGAACAAAACAACACGATATTAAATCAGGCACAAGCAAAAATGATGCTATCAAGAGACTCGGTAAATATGAGATGTTTGAAGTTTGACATACACCGTATCTAGCATAAAATATTATGACATGACAGCGACGATACATTAGGCAGTAGAAATTTGGGGACCACTCTCATATATGCTATCTGTAATTGTTCTGCGGTGCATGTCTGCATTTTTGCTCTAGAATGAATTTAAATGACTCTTCTTTTTTGGCAGGGGTGCAGGGGGATGTGCAGAGCAAGACAGGACATCATCTCCAATTGTCCTCATGTGTCATTAATGGACTTTAGGCATCAAAGTGGCAGCTAGAGATAGGACACTTTTTACAGAGGCTTTGAATTAGCAACAATTTCTACTAGAGAGCACTATATGCCTCAGTGTGTTCACAGAAATCCTGTATGTGAGAACTTAATGAAACAGGTGTTATTTTCCCCTATTTTATAGAGTCAGAGGCTGAACCTCAGGGAGGTTGTAATCAATGACTGGACAAAACCCAAAACTTAGATCTCTCTGTTCCTCATTCAGTTCTTTCTGTATCACAGTCTCTGTAAGCCCTGATTCTCTCTGTGCAATCCTGCTCACTCAAACAGAGCCATGTAGAGAATTCTGAATCCATGTGCTCTGGTTGTTCTCCCTTGCCTGCACCTATGTGTCTCCTTCAAACTAATAGAAAATGCTTCCCCTGACTCAGCACATAATCATTCCACGAGGAAAGGTAATGTGATCCTTGCCAGAAGACAGGGCTGGCCTTCGGCAGTCAAGCCTCCACACTCCGCTTAGCAGCAGCCTATCTCCCTAGCAACCAAGCTCCTCTCTGGTCAGACTCCTGGGTCATTTTGCTGACCCAGGATCCCCATTGCTTTGTAGTTTTTCCCTGGCTTTTTCTGTTTTACCGTAATGTTGTATGTAGCTTTCCTTTATTCCATTCCTTTGGGTCTATGGTTCTCAAACAGTAGGTATTCAAGAATTTTCTCGGGATGTTTGTTAAAATGCGGGTTCCTGGACCTCGAAATTCTGACTAGATGGTCTGATAGTAGGGTCCAAGTATCTGTACTTCCGCCCCCATTCTGCATGCAGTTGGTCTGGGGAGGTCACTTTGAGAAACAAAAACTGCTTTGAATTGCATTCTCTGCTAGGTTGGAAGGATCTGAAAAATCTAACACCCAGATCTGAGTGGGTGTGATATAAGGTTAGTTACTGAGTTACTGTGTGGCTTCCTACTTTTGAAAGGCAGTATGCCAAAGTTGACAGCATAGGGGCTGGATTTGAATCTCAATTTTGCTGTGTTATTTACTAAATCTCTCTGTGCCTTAGTTTCTTTTTTTTTTAAATTTATTTATTTATGCATACAAGCTGGGGTGCAGACCAGAGGTGTGGGGCGGTGAGAGGGTTTACCAGAGACACAGTGGGGAGCAGAATAGGCAGATCAATGGAAATACACTGCTGAGGGGAGTAGCGGGCGAGGCAGGAGAGGTCTGCTGTGCTATGTGGGAATCTCCCCAGCCAGCAGGCATCGAACTTGTGGCGCTGCTGCTGTCAGCTCCACAGCTCTGTGCTTAACCCAATGTGCCACCAGGGAGGCCCCATCTGTGCCTTAGTTTCTCATTTGCAAAATGTGGGCACAATAGTACATACCTCCATGTATGAAATGACTTAACTTATGCAAAATATTTGGCATAGTGCCTGGGGCAATGGTCAGTGTAACATTAAGAGCTTTTAAGGCTAGGCACCCCAACCAGCAGAAATGGGGAAATGTCAGGGATTTCAGTAACAGTGTTAAGAGGTCAGAGGAGATATTTTGGAAAAGGAGAACCACTTGGCATTCCTGAAATTGTTTGGTGCAGGTCAGTGACTGCTTATTTTGCATCCTGCCATTAAGCAAGCAAGAAGGATTAGCTCACTCTTAGGAAGTGTATCAGCCTTATGGAGTTTATTGTTTATAAACATGAGCATTCATTGACCAAATATGCCCTGGGGAAGAAGATTCCCTAGCCTGACCGAGTGCCTGGATGTGTTAGAAAGTAGCACCAACACCAGTAAGCAGGACTTTCTCTTTGCTTTAGATTAATTCCTTTTTGTCTTACTCGTCCTGTCTTTTTGCTTGAAGCAGCTACCAGGTTTTTCCATCTTTGGTTCTTCTTTGGAGGAAATATGAATTACCCTAAGATTTGTTGGGTGTTTGGAAGGCTCTGGTTCAAATAAATGTTCATGTGGACCAATGAGTAATGTGAAAATAGTGAAGACATTTCTGTTCTTTTGTCTTTGAAAGGATGGAAAGAGTTTTTATTTCCTTTAGTGTGTGATCATTCATATTTGTCCCATGACACACCCAGAAGTTTAAAGAATAACAAACTCCCAAGTGTAAACATAAAATTTTGTTAAAGTTTCATTAATGAAAACTTTGGAAATTTAAGCTAAATATCCTTGTTTTGTTGACAAAGATACACTTTCTTAGTTTACATCCTGCTAGGCATTGAGTTGTGTTCCCCTTAAAAGGATATGTTGAAATCCTAATCCCCAGTACCTCAGAATGTGACCTTACTTGGAGATAGGGTCTTGCTGATGTTACTAGGAATAGGTCATACTGGAGTAGGGCAGCCCCTTTACCCAGTCTGGCTGGTGGTCTTATAAGAAGATGGCAATGTGAAAACACACAGGAAGAAGGCCATGTGATTGGAACTATGAAGCTGCAAGCCAAGGACTGCTACCACACCACCAGAAAGTAAGAAGAGACAGTCAAGGATTTTCCCACAGGTTTCAGAAAGAACATGGCCCTGCAACATTTTTTTTTTTAATTTTTCTCTTCACTGTTCTCTATTTCTTTTTATTTATTTCATTTTATTGTTTTTCTTTTTTTAATTTATTTTTATTGTTTTCCCTGCAACATTTTGATTTTGGATGTCTGGTCTCCAAAACCACGAGACTATAAGTTTCTGTTGTTTAAATTTATCCACATTGTGGTAATTTTTAAGGCAGTCCTAGGAAACCAATACACATCCCTTTGAAATTGCTAAAAACTATCCTCAGTGATATGATGATTTCAGCGTTGCAGATCATTCTCATATAATTTCAAATTGACTGTTTACCTTTTCTTAAGGGGATCCCCAGGCAGGAACATAAAGCCTCATTTTGTGCACTTGAGACCAATTCATTATGAACCTGGAACCATCTCCTGGCCATATGGTTTTACATTTTAATTATCATGAAAAGAACCTCATTGTAGATGGCTAGGTACAAAGCAGACTGTTTATATTTTGATATTTTAAAGAAAATCTTAAGGCCTCTTGTGTCAACTGGTGGCACTTTTTGATGTTGAGTGTCAGCAAATGTGACGTGAAACAGTGAACAGTATAAAAACAGGCCTTGCAAAGGCTAGTGGTAGGAACATCGAGACTGAAGTATTGAACTTGAACTGGGAGGAGTGACACTTGGGGGCACTTATGTTTGCCATCCTTGAGAAGAAATCACTTTAGCCCTTTAAAGTGCTATAAGTCAGAAAAGCCCTGCATTGTTTAATGCATGGAAATATTATTTTATCCAAACACACAATTATAAAGATGCTTCCGACACCTCACTCGCTCATGAAATTCTATGTTTACACTTGGGAGTTTGTTATTCTTTAAACTTCTGGGTGTGTCATGGGACAAATATGAATGATCACCACACTAAAGGAATTAAAAACTCTTTCCATTCTATCAAAGATACAAGAAGGGAAATGTCTCCACTATTTTCAAGTTACTCATTGGTCCACATAGACATTTGTTTGAACCAGAAATTTTTAAACACTATTAGCTTCTTTTTAGTTTCTACAATTTACTTCCTGATGGCAAAGGTTGTTTCCTACCATTTGGTTAAGTCAAACTAAAGTTAGTAATAGCTTTTTTCTTACCTCACTGCTGGAATATTTTTTCCTTCCAGTCCTTCAAGTCTGTTTATTAAACAAATAGAAAATGAATGAAACAAATCTCTGCAGGTTTGAACATTGGTTGGCAAGTGAGGAAAAGGATATATGCAAGGATTCTTGTAAGTTCTAGCCAAGTATAATCAGAGCCTATTATGTGTCTCTCAAAGGCATAGCTCCCAGCGTCTACCACAGGCTTTCTCCCTCTGGGTACTATGTGTTGTTGGGTTGAGGATGAGAGTGCTGCCTTGTCCTGCCCACTGTAGGATGATTATCAGCATCTCTGTCCTCTACCCTCAAGAATCCTGTAGCATTCTTAAACTGTGACAATTAAAAATATCTTCAGACATTGCCAAATGTCTCCTGGGAGAGGGGTAAAATTTTGCCTGGTTGAAAATACTGCTTTACAAAACCAGAATATTATATGATGAGACAGGACCTGAAATAAAGAAATATTTATAGCCTATAATTCTTGATTATTTATTGCAGGCCCTCTTGATTTGTAGTCCTGTGGCCTTGTGAATTCATTCATCCATTCACTATTCATGAAGCACCTACTTATTTTTGAGGATGGAATAAATGATGTGAGGGAACAGGGCCAGGATAGGGTCAGTAAGCTGGCTACAAGTCATTGAAGAGGGATAGTGCAAATAAAATAGAGATGGCCTCTGATAGCTCAATCTCACTCAGAAATTAATATCAGAGAGGTGATATCCTTCCCTGGTCTACACCCTAACTTTGAAAGAAATAATGGATACCCCAAAGGAACCTTTGGCAGGAATCTTGAATAATTTCTCCTAGGACTGTCCTGCTTCAAAGCCTTTCCACCTGAAGTTGATTGAGCTTGGAACCCTCCTTCTGTCACTCTTCACCCATCTTAGTTATATGTAATATCTTAACCTAAATGGTGTTTCTTCCAACACTTCTTCCAAGTTCCCCACCTCTTTTCTCTCTGGACCTTTTTTTAAGCTCAGTCTGTCATTCTCTTATTTAATGTTGTGTTTGTGTGTGTGTGCGTGTGTGCGTGTGTGCGTGTGTAATTATTTCTGCTACTAAACTGTAAACTCCCTGGAAAGAAATAGGTACTAAATTGGTATTTGCTAGGTAAATGATTAAATGAGTGAATACTGCCATTTGTTAAGTTATGTTCCTCTCTCTTCTATTTATAAGAGCACCAACAGAATAAAATTTTCTTTAGGAAAGAGTTCTGAATATGTTATTATTTGATTCAAGGGCTAGTAATTATGTTCACTGATTACATTTGTTTATTCTAATCCAACCACAGTAATTTTGATAAAAGAATGAATAAAAAGTGACTAATGATAGGAAAACAGATCAGTTCAGCTTATCATAATATTTGGGCTCAAACCTGTGGATTCTGACCTTTCTTCACTTACGGAACAAATGAGATCCCTAAGACTGTTCAGGTGGTCTGGAATTCAGACAATACCATGTTTAACTTCAGTATTCCATGTTTGGAGTGCTAAGTGATGGGATTAAAATAATAGTAGGGCCTGCCTAAATGCTAAACTTTATATGGGTCACAGACAAACTCTGTTTAGCTGGGAAACAGGAAAATCTGACTCAAAGTAATAGTGCTTCTTTCTCATACCTCTTAGTCATCTAATCCTATTGCTCACAGATGGTCTTTTAAAAGAACTTCAGAAATGTGGCCACATGAACTAGGTGAATTTGACAACTGTCAGCACTCAGAAAGTCTAAGCATTTTCGATTTAGCTAGATCTTTTCAAGACTACTGCTCTAACCAAAGTTACAAATAATTATGCGCTTCTCTGTTATGTGAAGTAAGATGAGTTGTCTGGCTATTTAAAAAAATACTGTAAGTTTGTGACCAACTTTGTAACTGTTTTTCTGATCCATCTTGGAATACAAACAGCTCATTTGGAGCAAGGGCAATAAAAGGAAGACCGCAGAGTTCTGAATCCACATCAGAAGTGGAAATGAGCCCCAGCTCTGAATCTCCTGTACCAAATGTTTACTTGTAGTATATTTGCATCCAGTATGTTGTCTGTTGACGGCTTATATTTCAGAGATGGTTTACTTTAAGTCCCACAGGCTAAATATTAAGCGTGAAAATGATAATTGGTAAAAACTAGGGAAAAGATAATAAAAATACTGTTGATGAGGGATCTTCCATCACTCTTTCTGTATGGACTTTTATACATGTTTATAGACTTCCACTTATTCATGACTACTAGTCAACTGGAATCAAAGATTTTAGGAATGAAAGCAATTTAGAGGTCTTTGAGTTCGACATCTTGATTGTTATAGATGAAGACACTGCTGTCCAGAAAGTACAAATGCCCTTTTCAAGGCACAAGGTAACACTCGGGATCAGTGTTTAGTAGAGAGCTAGGGTGTAGATTTCCTCTGGGCTTCTTTTCTGTCTTCTTTGAGGAGTAATTTGTGACAGTAAAACACTTCTTAATGACTTGAGCACTCTTCTTTGTGCCATGCACTGGAGAAATGAATGGCACCTGCCTGTTTCTAGGTCCAGGGAAGCTTCCTGAGGCTACTGGCAAGGCAGGAATTTTACTGTACCATTAGGAGAGAAACCAGTGCATGTTGTCAGCTCCAGCTGCAGTTTACCTGAGCTGTGACCTCAGGTAGAAAAGGGGCAGTAGGGATGACATTTTGACTTAACCAGCCGATCTTCCTCTTGGGGAGTATAAAAGAATGAGCAAAGAAAAGGGAAAACAACAGGACTGGATTACATAAGTGACATGAGATTTATCTCACAAACAAAGTCTATCTTATGCAGTTGCTATTGCAGAGTTCCAGAAAGTATTTTTCTGTAATAGTACTTTTAGTGACAAATAGCATATTCCAATAAAAATGCTAAGGACTTCAAAATGAGGGCCTAGAGAAGTAATAATTTCCTTATTTGGGCCCTATGGTGCTGAAAGTTTTATCATGGTACATAGTTTCAAGATTAAGAAATTCTAACGAAGAGTCTAAACAATACTCAATTCTGGCCTAGGGAGCTTGGAAATAAAGCATTACCTGCAGACCTTTGAAATAAAGACTACCTAGGTCTGGACCCCATCATAAACCAATTTGATAGGAATTTCTAGGGATATAGTATGCACGATAGTATTTTTAAAACATTCCCCAGACGATTTGCAGCCAGGAAAAAAATCTACTAGCCTAAAGTCGCAAAAAAGCCACCCTTTACTGAAGCCACACTCCTCATGAGTTTAAATCACAATAGGGGTTTATACAAACTGCAAAACTGTGTGAATATGCAATGTGTAGGAGGGAGTGGATGGCCAGACTTGCCATAAAGATAATGTTTCATACTGACCTTTTGGTACATACAATGCATGCATTTTGCAGTGTTCTATTTTCAGATGTTTACCACTTGTATTCTCAACCACTGTTTGAAATGCCACATCAACTCCTCTTTGCCCTCAAACAAACCAGGTATCCTGCTGGAATAGAGGAAAGTGTTCATACGTATACCTTTTTAATTGGAGACTGTGTGTAAAGGCTGCTATGCACAAAATTATAATTGCAGGGGGTAGCAGGATTTGAGAAGTTTGATAGACAAGTATGGAATTTAACACACAACATTTACAAAGTAATCTCTGTGACACATTCCTAGGATGAACTACTTCAATGATTTGGAAGTTCTTCCATGTAACCTATGGTTTTTAAAAATTAAGTGTGTATCCTTCCTCCTATTTCCTTGTCCTGAGTGGAGATTACATCTGAGCAGTGTTTTTCTTATAATGCTCATAAAAACCTGACAGTAACTAAAGGCATTTGCCATTCTACGTTCCCCCAGTCATGCCTGGAGGATTTTCATCTCCTTTTGTCTTGTTCCTTCTGCTCTTCCCTAGGATCTCTCTAGCATCTCTTCTTCTCTTACAAGATCAGAAAAAGAACCCACTATTAATAAATCTAATCAATGGCAAAAAAAAGAGAATATTTTCTTTGATTGTATTGCCCTCTTTTGATTTCATTCATTATACTTCCTTTAAATTATTAAATTGTTGTGATGTTTAATGTTGAGAAACTAAGTTTGGGTCCTCTATTGCCCAAGGGATATGGGGTATGGTGGATTCATTTAAGGATGTGTTTGCAATAATGATTCTTACCCTGGAGATCGTGGTCACTTGGAGACTGTGGAATCACTGCAAGGGGTTTCCATATCCATTATGCTCACTAAGCATCTTGGTTTTCTACATCATAGGCTCCCAAAAAATGACAGCCCTCTCCTGACATTTTCTTTTTTTTCATTTGTTTACCATCTGTTTTCTATTTTCTATTTATTTTAGTCATTTAACATTGTCGCACTTTGTTTTGGTCTTTATCTTATTTTTACTGACTGTTAGTAGCTTGTCAAAATCACTTTGATGTTATTTTTATCACAGATGTTAACAAGGTTATTATAATTGGTGTCATTTGTCAGCTGAGGTCACTCTTAACTTGTTCATTCTAACCATTGATAAAATATTAGATGTACCAGGTCCTGGGCTGTATAGTAGATAACAATCATGCCTAAAAATCACAATGCACATCATCATCCTTTTTTGATGACTGCTTCCTAGTCCTACCTTTTCTTAATTGAATAATGACCCTGCTTTCCTATGCTCAGCTAGTTATAGGGAAACTATCTGTGGTTATATCTACAAGTCTTACTTCTATATGTATTATTGTAAATCCACCTCCTATTGCGGGAGATGAGAGAAAGAATCATATCTGAGAAAGAAAGCTACATTTGTTTCACTTGGCACAGACATCAGTAATGAAAAGAAGGATATCTGACTCCTTCTAGAGACATTTAAGTATTTTTCCTGTTTTTGTTTTTTTACCCCTGAGACTTGATCTGAGGTTTTAAGAGACCACCTCTGAGGTACAAAGAAACTCTTATGCTTTTAGAAGAGTGTATTACCAGTCACCACCTCCCAACAAGTAAGATATCAGAGCTCAGTGTACTTACATCTAGATATAGTGAAGTCAGAGGAAAGGAAAAATAAGCTTGGATTTCTCAAACTGTTGTCTCCTTCTGGTATGGAAAGTTCTGGATCTTTCTGCAGGGCTGTGTCCTGACCTAGTTATTTCTTTGATGTTTGCCATTGTCCAGGGATAGATGGAAGGTTGGACAGGGCGTCCCTTCTCACTTGGTAGGGAAGTTCTCATATGGCCTGAGATCTAACTCTTTGCCTTTACACTTCTGGGTTCAGGGGACAATGCCAAGGAGAAGTGACAGCATCTCCTGGCATTCTGGGAATTTGCCTGCCCTGCCTGCCAGACACATAGGCGATTATCCTCTGGGCCCCTGGAGATCTTCCAGGTGCCACAGCCTGCATGTTGGAAGACTTAGGAGGGATGTATTTGTGTTCTCCTCAAAGCAGAGATTAAAACAAACAAAAATTCTTAATAATGATCGTACACATATATTAGAAAATATTTTCTCTTACCTTCCTTAGTAGAGTGTAATATTTTGGGATTTCATTATTAATTATTTGGATATTTTTTCTTATAAGGTTTTAAATGCAGCTGCTATAAAGAAAAGGGCCAAAGGAAGACTCTCAATTACATAAAAAAGAATTTCAGATTCTTTTGGGCAGTTTCAATTTGGCATTTATTTTCTGACAGCACACTAAGTGTGGGCCCCTGAAATGAGCACTGGGCAACCACTATCTTGGGGCCGCTGCATCCACTGTCCTGCTCTGAAGGACTCAGAAGTGTGGAGGCAGGCCAAAGCATGAATATAGAGAAGCTGAGTAGTTAGAAGGCATTCTACCTAATAAGATAGATATTAAAAATAAAATGTGATGGGAGTAAAGCGAAGAAATGACCAGTTTAGATGAGAGCATCAGGGAAGCCATCTGGTGGATGGCTGTGGTTCTCAGGCAGGCTCTGATGAGAGGGGTGTTACTTGCCCTGTACCTGGAGGCAGGGGTCAGGGAGGTTAGTGCTTCCTAAATATTTGTTGAATGTCCTTTCTGGAGAGAACATTATCTGAGAATGACTCTCATGACTGCCTTTATAACTAGAGTAATAGAGGGGCTTACCCAATTAATTTAGCAGATTGGTGTTTATTAATTGTTTGAGACAAGCAATTTCTCTCCCTATTACAAGGTGTGATGCTCAGGATCAAACAAGGAAGAGTCTATTGGTCTAACCAAAATAACTGATGAAAAAATCTAACGAATACAATTCCATTTCCTTGACAGATCTTGGTATGCCCACTCCCAGCTATATAGTATAACCGCTTATAATATAGAAAAGGCAAATAGTGAACCATGATTGATGGGACATTTTAACTGTTCCTCTGAGAGATTAATGGTGCCTTGTAAAATGCACTATTAAGTCTGTTCCTTACTTCTGGCATTTGTTTTTGAGAACAAACATGTAATTACTAGGGAGGAAATCTCAGAGGAAGTACTTTTAGGATTAAATAGGCATTTCTCCCACTAGCCTAAGACTAAGATTTTTCTCAATTGTTTGTTTTTACCATGTTTGCTGTAATGGCACGAATGTCTGTAGACATCAAACAGGCAAACTGAGAACCTTAAATGAACATGTTAAATGCAAAATGCCTGTCAGAACCTGCTTCATTGTCTCTTACCTACCTCTCCCAGCATTCCCAGGCAGATCAGCCACACCCCAGGTGCTGTGGCCAACCTGGATAATCAGGGTGCTCTAAAGATTGAAGTGATTCAACACAAGCTAGCACTGCAGCATGTCTGGTTCTGAGTGTGTGTTCTATTTGGAATCACTAAGACCACACCTCTGCTTCTGTTCTTTGAGATTTGACCCCTCTCCCCTATATGGTCTTGCTAGGAGTTCACCTAGTATCCACATTTCTTGAGTTCTGGGGTTCTATATTAGTCTTTACATTGGTCCTTCCTTCTCCTCCCCCAACCCATCTGCTAGGATCTACAGTCTGACCTTAGAAGTTCAAGCCTTTACTCCCGATACAGATGAAATATGGAATTCTCCCTTGCCAGATGCTGCCCACCCACTGTGAAAACACAGTCATTTCTTTCTGCACTATGGTGACACCACGTTTTGCCTGGATCAGGATCTGTTATAGAGAAGCACTGGAGTGCAGTGGTTAAGACCTGGGCTCTGGGATCTCACTGTCTGGGTTCAAATTCTGATTTTACCACTTCCTACCTGAGCAATGGCTAAGTCTGACTTTCCTTATCTGCAAAATGAATATGATGGTGATATAAGCAGTGAAATTGAAACTAATCAAAAACGTCCCCCAAAACAAAAGCCCAGGACCAGATGGTTTCACAAACGAATTCTACCAAACATTCAAAAACAAAATAATAGTCCCTATATTACACAAACTCTTTCAAAAAATCGAGAAGGAAGGAGTACTACCAAACACCATTCTATGAAGCAAACATTACTCTAATACCAAAACCAGACAAAGACAATACAAAAAAAGAAAGCTACAGAACAATCTCTCTAATGAACACTGATGCAAAAATATTTAACAGAATCTTAGCCAACAGGATCCAACAATGCATCCAAAAGATAATACACCATGACCAAGTGGGATTTAGTCCAGGGACACAAGGATGGTTCAACATCTGAAAATCAATCAATATAATCCAACACATCAACAAAAAGAAAAATAAAGACCATATATAAGATCATATCAATAGATGCTGAGAAAGCATCTGACAAAGTGCAACATCCATTTAAGATAAAAGCCCTTGAAATCCTTGGGATAGAAGGAACATACCTCAACATAATAAAAGCCATATATAACAAACCCACAGCCAATATTATCCTCAATAGTGAGAAGGTGAAGGCCATTCCACTAAGATCAGGAACAAGGCAAGGATGTCCACTCTCACAATTGCTTTTCAATATAATACTGGAAGTCCTAGCCAGAGCAGTAAGACAAGAGAAAGATATTCAAGGAATCCAAATAGGAAAAGAAGAAATTAAACTGTCTCTATTTTCAGAAAATATAATATATATACAAAACCCTAAAAACTCCATAGAAAAACTACTCAAAATTATAGACCAGATCAGTAAAGTAGCAGGATACAAAATCAACACACAAAAATCAGTAGCCTTCCTATATGCAAACACCTAGACTGAAGAAGAAGAAATTAAGAGATCCATCCCCTTCAAAATCAAAACCAAAAAAATCAAATATCTGGGAATAAATCTAACAAAAGACGTGTTGGGCTTATACAAAGAAAACTATAAAACACCGTTGAAAGAAATACAAGAAGACACAAGAAAATGGAAAGACATCCCCTGCTCATGTATTGGAAGGATTAACATTATCAAAATGGCAGTTCTACCAAAAGCAATTTACAGATTCAACGCTATCCCAGTAAAAATCTCAATGACATTCTTCAAAGAAATAGATCGAATACTGATGAAATTCATATGGAACCACAAAAAACCCCACATAGCTAAAGCCCTCCTGACTAAAAAGAAAGAAAATGGAGAAATTTCACTCCCTGATTTCAAACTATACTACAAAGCCATAATAGTTAAAGCATCATGATACTGGAATGAAAACAGACACAAAGACCAATGGAACCGAACAGAATATCCAGAATTAAAGCAGCATATCTCTGAACAAGTAATCTTTGACAAAGGAGCAAAGAAAATGCAGTGGAACAAGGACAGTCTATTCAATAAATGGTGCTGGGAAAACTGGACAGCCACATGCAAATAAATGAAGCTAGACTACTACCTCACACCCTGTACAAAAGCCAACTCAAAATGGATAAAAGACCTGGACGTAAGACCTGAAACCATAAAATGTATAGAAGAAAATATAGGCAAAACTCTACATGACTTACATCTCAGCAAAATCTTTAAGGACACATCCCCCAAAGTGAAGGAAGTGAAGGACAAGATAAACAGATGGGATTATATCAAAATAAAAAGCTTCTGTACAGCAAAAGAGACATTAACCAAAACTAACAGACACCCTACCAACTGGGAAAAGATCTTTGCACACAATACAACCGATAAAAGACTGATAACAAAAATTTACAAGGAACTCACACAACTCAACAAAAACAAAGTCATTAATCCTGTCAAAAATGGACAGAAGAGCTAAAAAGGCACTTCTGCAAAGAAGAAAAGCAAATGGCCAACAGGTACATGAAAAAATGTTCAACATCACTTATAATCAGGGAAATGCAAATCAAAACCACAATGAGATACCACCTCACACCTGTGAGGATGGCACACATTAAAAATACAGGCAACAACAAATGCTGGAAAGGATGTGGAGAAAAAGGAACTTTTCTACACTGCTGGTGGGAATGTGAACTGGTCCAACCACTATGGAAAGCTGTATGGCGAGTCCTCAAATTGCTAAAATGGAACTTCCATACGACCCAGCAATACCACTTTTGGGAATCTACCCAAAGGATACAAAAACACTAATCCAAAAGGATACATGCACTCATATGTTCATTGCGGCACTGTTCACAATAGCAAAGGTATGGAAGCAACCCAGATGTCCAAAAATAGATGATTGGATCCAGAAGATGTGGTACATATACACAATGGAATACTATTCATCATGGAAAGAAGATAAACACATGCAATTTGCAACGACATGGATGGAATTAGAGGGGATCATACTCAGCAAAAAAAGCCAAAAAGAAAGAGAAAAATATCGAATGGTTTCACTTATAACAGGACTATAGTGAAACCAAATAGGAGAGAGACACTCAGCAGGGGGGGAGGGAAGGGGAGGAAAAGGGCACAAAATGTAGTAGAAAAGAACACAGGGACCACGGAGATGGATCATAGGTGAATTGGTGGTGGGTTACCCAAGGGGAATACAAAATGTAAAAGATAGAAATAACAATAAAAATATACATATTTTTAAAAAATGAAACCATGTTTTTCAAAAAAAGAAATGAATATGATGGTGATAATAACAATAGCACCCACTTCAAAATACCCTAGAAGGAGTGTAACAGGGTGGTCCTCAGGAGAAAGGGTGTGTCCCACGTTCCCTGTCCTACCCAAGGTAGGGTGGAACTAAGCAGGATATAAGAAGGTTGAGAAGAGAGAAGACACATTTGGAGGACACATACAGAGGAGACAGAACACACAGACAGAAGACAGGAGGAAGTGGAAGAAGGATGGAAAGCCAGAAGAGGCCCAAGGAGCAGAGAGACTTGTAAAGAAGCTGCACTGGCCTGGACTGATTGAAATAAATATGGGTGAGACATGCGTGGGGAAGTTAACGATGGCTGTGTTAATTTTGGTTTTGATTTTGTTCTGTTCCTCTCAGAATTGTCTGACTGTTTCTGACCCTTTTAGATGTGTCCCTGCCAAAAGGTATTTTGGTTCCTCCCAGAATTGTCTGGCTGTTTCTGACCCTTATGTGTGGGTCCCTGCCAAAAGCTGTTCTAGACTTGTGGCAGGCTTTCAAGACTTACTTTGGGCCAATCCTGTTTGAGTGGACTTTTACCCACGAGGAGTTGGTTAGCATTGGATGCTTGACTTAGAAAATATATTCTTTGTTTTTGTCTTTTCTAATTGTATTAAAGTTTCTTTCCACAAAAGGTCCTATATGTTTTGTATTGATGCAGCGGATGGCAGAACCCATTTAGAACAGGGCAGGTCTGGGGGTTTCGGGGGTGCCCCCTCCTTGCCCTGTAACAGGAGGAAGAAAAATAATCTCTGCTATGGAACTAGCCTGGCTGGATGCTGGAGGATGCATCCCATTACTTGTTTCACTTCTGTGTGCACACCCAGCACCCCTGGTTGTCCCCATTGCCTTGAAGTTAGCCCTTTCATTAGTAAAGGCAATATCTTGTCAAGTCACTTGATGAGATTGCAAGCACATGGGACTGCGGTGATGATCATGGGTGCTATGGTAGTGGGAGAACTGTGGAGAATACACCTGAGGGGAGAAATCAAATGCTATACGAAAATGAACAATGATGGAAGAAAATAAAAGTGTGAGGGTGTAGGGCAGGAGGCGAAAAGTGAACTACTCTACAGATTCGATGACTTTACCAGTTTGTAAAGTAAGTATGAGGAGTCAGTTACTGTATATTTGTATCTGTTTTTCTTGATTCTTGTGTTCTTTAATTAATATAGAGACTGTTTCTCCTAATTTTTACCAGGATTTTGTGATTTTTACATACTTAATCCATCTCTACCATCTGCTTTTTTCCTTCAGATGTGTAGACAAAAATCTCAAAAAGACATGCATTTTACTGAGAAGATATATTTTACTTTAAAATAATAACATTTATGAGACTGATGAACTGATCTTAAAAAAAGCCACTCTGCAGGTCATTATGGCCTACAAAGGGACACTTGCTTGGTTGGGCACAGAGGCCTTGTTGATCTGGCTCCTGCCTGTGTCCCTTGCTCTGGTCACACTGACCTGTGCTTTGTGCCCAGAACATGCCAGTTCCTCTCAAGTCTCTGGACCTTTGCTCTTGCTGCTTCATTTGCAGGGACTTCTTTCCTACTTCACATGCCTGTTCAACACTTGCTCAGCTTGGAAACTGCTGAGAACTCTTCGCTTTGTTCCTGATGGCAGTTCCTTCCTTAGTTGCATGATCTCACTCATATTTGTTTACATGTGGCTTTCCTGATAAACTCTAAACCCCCTGGGGTCAGGAGCAATAGGTTAATACTCAGTGAATTCTTAGCCCAATGGTGTCACAGACATGGCAACACTGTGCAAAGAAATGAATATGGGGATCTTGGAGTAGATGTGTGCAAAGTTCAGTCTAGCACAGAGTGTGTGGCAGGACAGGGACAAACGACCTTGTGGTTCTTTCTTTATCTCTGCTGGTTTTCTTTCCAATCTCCTATGTACTCACTACTTGACCTAGAAGTCAGCATTTTCTCCATCTCATTCATTGTAAATGAGAAAATATAATTGCATTTAACACCTGCAACAAACATGAGATGACTAGTGTAACCTTTGGACATAATTTATCTTTTTATGTAGAATCTATCAATGTTCATTTGCATTGTGATGTCCTTGCTGAAGAAAGATTTATATATGAGCACAGTATTTTAAAATTCCATTTTTAAACTGCTACAAGATAGAGTATTAAGCACATACATACACCATCAAACTTTACTAAGCCAAAAAATTAAAAATGCCAGTTTCTTAATTACCTAAACAGCTAACAATGACTAAGGGAAGCTTGGTGGTGTCTTTAGGAATAGTATGTACTTCCCCTGCCTTGAAATAATGACCAACAAGAGACTTCTTTTCAAAGTTCAATGAAGAAAACAACATGTATTTTATATTTGAAATATCAGCATAGTTCCCATGAAAGGCAGGAAGTATATACTCTGTGCAGGTGTAAATCTGTTCTGCCAATTAATTTGCTTGCTAGTTGCACAGTACATGGATGAGGCAGATTTCCTTTAAGAGAAAATTAAAAACACTTCCCCTACCCTAAACAATGGTTCATATGAAAGCATGCCATTTTATGTTTCCTGGTCTAACTGAAAAGTAGTTAAAAACTATTTTAAACATTTTAATCTTTGATTGAGCAGCTGACAAAATATGTGATGAAAGAATGTCAGTTTTATTAACCCTATGTTTCAGGGAAAGAGACTAAGGTCTGGGCATGGAGTAGGTTGACAGTTAAGAGTTGTGCTTTAAAGTTATAATGCAGATTGGTGGATGTAATAAAGAAGAGGAGAAAGGTGACACTGGAGAGTAGAGAAGAAAGAAAGGCATGATGCCTGGAATGTGGAAATTTTGTCTGTTAGCTAAAAAATAGTGTGAGTAGGAACTTCTAGTGTATTCCAGGTATAGGAATCAGCAACACTGTCAATTCAGGGACACTTCTGAACATGAAAAGGTCACTATTGATAGTTACTCAGGGCAGATTAATACTAACTGATCTGTATGCAATACCCTTGAACATATAGACACCCTACTCCTAGGTTACCTTGAGGCTTTAAGCTTTGAGTTGGTGGTAAGCCCATTGCCTCTAGGGATGGAGGACCATTGAACAAGATTGATTTGGGAGCCCTCCACGAATTCTTGCAAGGTTTAAGCTGACCAAAGCCTCATGCATTCTTTTAGCAGAGAGAATATCTGCAAGTATAGAGTGTGACTAGTCATTTCTCTTAGGTGAAAAAAAACTAAGTTGTAATCTTTATGCAAACATTTTGGACACTTATATCTAAGCCAGACTTCACAATGTAGTTATCTAGGGAGCTTTGGAAAATACAGATTCTTAGGTCCCACCCTTAGATATTCAAACTTAGTAGATCTTGGATGGGCCCAGACATCTGTATTCTAAAAAATTCTTCTGGTGATTTTGATGTCCATTTTTTGATTTTTAAAAAAACTAAAAGGTTTTAAAAATTTCAAATTTTTAATTTCAAATTTTTTCAAATTTGCAGATTTCAAATTTTCAACAGGAAGCCTAGGATTTAAGAACCAATATGGAGAAAGAGAGTATTAGAGAAAAGCTGAAATAGTTCTCATAATTTAATCACAGTCTTTATAGAATCCAAACAGGGGCCAATTGTTGAAAAGATGCATGTTCCTTGTTTTTCCCAAACCATATTTACTGACTCAGAAACAATTCAAGACTTGATAAATAAGGTGGTTTGTGAACTAAGTCCTCAAGGATATGAGATCTTTTTTGAAGTAGACGTCAATAAAGGAATTCCAGAAAAAGTTTGCTAGAAAACTATAAGAGAGTCAATGAGATATCAATAAACTCTGTATGGGCAGTGCACCTATCCAGGTCATTCTATATTGTAACCCCTAGTACATGATAGCAGATGCATAGTAATCATTTACTGAAAGGTGAATTGGTTTGCGTGGGGGTGGGAAAGAAGGTGTTATATGAACATGACTCTCATTCTTTTCTTTAGTGTTAGAGATGTTGACGTATTGACATGTAAAAAAATTTGCCAAATTGCTTTTAGGGATTTTAGCTTCTATTAGCGAAAAAAGTTTGCTCTCTATTTTTATAAGCCCAACTTGCAGGGAACACTGAGGAAGATCAATCTATTGCTCTGTCATACTTTACCCCTCCTTCCTTGTTGTCCAGTTCCATACTAATCGTACTGGATACTTTCTTGTTGAAGGAGATCATGAAAGCATTAAGTTGTGGTGAAACCAAGAGTGGTCTGTTTAGTATGTACATGCATTCTCTTGACTGTTAGAAGAAAAATAATTTTTGTGTTGGCACATGTATTGGAATCAATGCATTCAAATTTTAGAGGAGAAAGTAACAATTGTTGTAGAAATATATTTTTATGTTTGAACAATACTTTTTCCACTCTACCAAGGTGCCTCTGAGAACATATATTTTAGGTATATTTCTTTTTTAGGAATTTCTTTAAAAGAGGTATAGGATGTAAATCTTTTTCTATTAGGGCCTTAGAGTACAGAAGATAATATACATACAAGGTCCAGAGTGTGGAAGAAAGAGTGTATTTCTTGGCATAAACCACCTTTGTATGAAAACAGCAGCCCTGCCATTTTCCCACTGCAAACCCAACCAAGAAACTTATAAAAGGGGCCAGAACTCCACAGGTCAGTGCATATAGTCCTGTTCTAGGGATGGGCTATCCCTGGCCATTTCATCACACAAAATTTAGTTTGAAATAGGGCCAGCTAAGAAGCAGTTTCATTTGAGATGAAAATGTCTGTTATTTTATGGACTTGAGTGGGCAGGATGTATAAGCAGGTGGTTTTTGAAATTACTGGACTTTACAGATGCTGCTTGCTCTTGCAGCTGTTCTTACTTTAAACCCCTTTAAATGTAGCCAACACTGCTGTTGGAAGAATAACTTATCTCATGAGCTTTTTCCTAACTGAAGGGTATTTGGTGAATCTTGTCTTAAATTTTAATAAATAATATGAAATTTTGTTCAGTTAGAACCAAAATTGGCTTAATTCCTCAATATTTTTTACTACAATTAGGAAATGAAGAAAAAATACTTTATTTTAATAATCATTTAAAATGTATATCACTGCTAGTAAACCTGAAAAAATTTCAGATGCTTATGAACAAATAATATCCCCCATTTTAGTATTGTGCTTTACTCAGTAATGTGAGGATAACTTCCCAGCAACTATGACTATGATGCTCTTTTACATGTTGGGAATTCTGAATTTCATGCATGATCTCATATTTGGCAGAATATCAATCACTATCTTGTGAAACTATATCCTAAACAAACAAACAAAACTGATACCAATTCCAACAGAAGAGACTATTAACATGGTTCTGAGTGTTTTGAGGCAATTTGAACTTTTAAATCTTATGCTTTGACTATATGTATATTAAACAAATATAAAATTAGATATTATCATATTGATATTAATCACCAATCACTCTAGAATGCCTTCTAGTCGAAAGGTATCACAGAGACACTATGCTGTTACTTTGAAACTAAATTGATCTGATTAACATGTGAATACCTTTTCTTCATCACCAAAGAAAATTTTGTGTCTGTGCATATTTAAGTAATATTACATTCAAGTTATAGAATCAAAAGTTACAAATGCATATTTTTATTTCCAAAGTGATCTGCTCTCAGATGTCCTGATTTGTCTGAGAACTAACTCAAGAGTCAGCTGAACTCATTTGTACCCTCATGACAATAGTCTCTAAGAATCCCATACTCTTCTCTAGTCTTCCCTTATAATGCATCCCAAAATACCTCTTTGGATGGTAACCATGTGAAAGAATGGATGCATCTTAAACTTCTTTAGCCCTTAAATTTCTTTTAATGTTAATATAGAGGAATTGGAATTTATCCTGGTAACCATCTTGTTTCCTGTCCAAAGCTAAGATTCTGTAATTTTGTGCTTAAATAGTTCTATGCTATTGTCTGGACCACAATGCTCTTATATCTTAACTGTTCTCTGTTCACCCAGTCTGGCTACCTTTTATCACGTGCAATATCTTTTTTTTTTTTTAAGATTTATTTATTTATACAGACAAGCTGGGGTACAGGCCAGAGGCGTGGGGCAGCGAGAGGGTTCACCAGAGACAGAGTAGGGAGCAGAACAGACAGATCAGAAATACACTGCTGAGGGGAGCAGTGGGCGAGGCAGGAGAGGTCTGCCGCACCATGTGGGATTCTCCCCGGCTGGGCGTGGAACTCGCATAGCTGCTGCGACAGCGCCACAGTGCAGCGGTTAACCGCTGCGCCACCAGGGAGGCCCCAACGTGCAATATCTTAACCAGTCATCTTCCAGAAAGCCCTCCTTTATCATGTCATCCTCATGCTGGATGTCTTCCTGTTTTCTCAGTACTGACATGAATTCCAAACACTAGTATGGATAGAGGACTCTGCCACCTGAGCATGATCAATTTTTTTAATCTCTATGACATACCACTTTGCTATATGGACGCTTTAATTCCATCAAATGGGTTACTAAACCTTCTGGGCTCATCCCCTGTGTGAAATATTCCCACCCTCATCCTGGCTCATTCACAATGTCCTTCTGTGCTTTTCTGAGCTATCTGCATCCCATCTGGGTCATCTTTCATGACCCAGCTCAGATTATATCTCCTTCATGCCCTTCTCCATTCAACTGTCTATAATGCTGTCTGTAACTGTCTATAACTGTCTTCTCTCACCCAGTTGCATTTTTCATAATAGGGTAGGGCCTCTCTAATGCTTAATATCCATAGCACTCACTTTGTAAAAAACTATTAAGGAATAATGATAAATATAATTAATTGTATATATTTAAAGTATAAAATGTGACTCTTTGATATATATTTATATTATGAAATGATTATCATAATCAAGATAAGTAATAATCATTTCAAAAAATCTTTTTATTATGCTATGAATATTCAATACTACTTACTTTTGATTTATTATTGTATAATTTGTTCTTTTTCCAAAATGATGATGAGAAGGCTTACAGTAAAGATCACATAAAACAGCATAGCAGTTAAAATGGAAGTGAAAATATAAAATAATATATGGGAGAGACTAAATAATATTGACTACTGAAACTTAAAATTCAGCTATGTTTTCTTGAAGTCAAAGCAAAAAAATGACCAGTTAGCTACCATTTGACAGTGATTTACTAATGTGATGTTATATATGTATTAAAAAAAGCTTTTTAATTTAAATGCATCTTTTTTCATTAATTCTAATCTTTGTCGCTGGTAGGACTTGTTTAGGAATTGCCCTTTGTAGTATATAGCAGTGTCAAGTCTAGCATATGATGAGAGTTTAATAAAGGAATTCATTGATGAATCAACAAATTTGTGATGCATAATAAATTTTAGCTATATTTTATCGAGGAAGTAGAAATAAATAAATAATGAGCATATGAATGAAAATGTGAACATAAGACATAGAAATTTCAGAAGAGTGTGAAGGGTTAAAGGTTGTGACCATTTTAAAATGGGCTCAAGCCCATTAAAATGGACATCTTAAAAAGCATTCATAACCTATTCTTATTTGGATAAATGTGCATACAGAGATTTCATCATATGGGAGGCAGCAAACCTTGAGTAAGATGGTAAATCTATTTTATTGGAACCAAATAGTATAATCTAATTTATGTCATTATCACTAGAATAATACTGTATCTTCTTGAAATATAAACTCATGGCATACACAGCTTCAGAATTTTCTTTCCCTACCTAAATAACTTTTTATGAGACTGTAAACATACTATGCAGACACATGATGGTGTTCCTCACACTGTACCTTGGGGTTTCATCTCGTCCCCATCTAGAGTTATTTTTCTAAACTTGGTATGAGGACCTTAAAATGTAGGGAACACTCTAGTCTGGTGCTGTTGAATGGCAGTGTCCGAGATGATGAGGTATTCTACATCTGTATTGTCGGATACTGTAGCTACTAACCTCACATGTTAAGAACCTGGAATGTGACTAGCATGACTGAGTGACTGCATTTGGTATTAATTACTTGAAACTTAAACTGAAATCGTCACAAGTGGTTGGTGCTTACAGAATAGAGCAGAGCAGCTTTCACAGAGCTGCTTACTTTTAGAACAGACTTTTCTTCTTTGATCTGTTGCTTTTAAGAGTTGATTCAATTGATCACTGTTTCCTTATTTTTTTGAAGATTTTATTTATGCATACAAGCTGGGGTGTAGGCCAGAGTTGTGGGGTGGTGAGAGGATTCAGCAGAGACAGAGTAGGGAGCAGAACAGGCAGATCTACTGAAGTACGCTGCTGAGGGGAGCAGCGGGCGTGGCAGGAGAGGTCTGCTGGGCCGTGTGGGAATCTCTTTGGCCGGGTATTGAAGTCGTGCTGCAGTGGCTCTGGACAGCTTCATAGTGCTGTGCTTAACCCATTGCACACCCAGGGAGGCCCACTGTTTCTTATTTTATCATGTGAAATTTCAAGCTACTATGCATTAACATGAAGCTCTGGATGTCTTTATTATTTCAGTATGTCTATGTCATCAAAAGTAAAATTTAGGGAAAATTACTATTTACTGTCACAGTAAGGTGGAGTTTCTGTTTCTTATATATTTGTGTTTGGACTAAAAAATAATGGCACCATTGGGGCAAAATTTGCATTGATTGTCTGGGTCTCTATCTGCTGGGCTTTCTCTCAAATCTTTTCTCACCGGAACATGTGAATAAGTGGTCCTGCCAATCTTCTGAAGGTGGATTTTTCTGCCTGACTGACTTGTTTTGTTCCTAGGAACAAGTGGGCGGGGTCTGCTTTCTCTAGGCCAGCAGGAGCTTGCTCTAACTATTCCTTTAGTTTCTTTAATATGAGGAGCCCCACACTTTCTCTTTGAAATGTTATTTTGTAAACTGCTATTTCCTCTAAGCCTGTTATGCTTTTTTTCCATCTGAGTTTAAGTCTCTTTTCCCAGTGGGACCTTTCTTTCTCAACTTAATCATGCCATGTGTGGAGACCCACATCCACACTGCAGGCCTCTCTGACTCATCCCAGGAGGTTTATTTGCTCCAGGAATCCCACTCACACTACATGGAGCAACAGGGAGGCTCCAGTGAAGCAGATCTTTCTGAAATCTTCTTTTCCTTGCACCCTCACCTTCTTATCCAAAACCACATAAAAAGAGAAAAAAGCAAAATTACTTTTCCTCCTTTAATGTTTTTGGTAAATAGTTTTTAGCAAATCTGATTTCAAGCTTATAAGCTACTTTTGTTATTGCTGCTTTTCAAATATCTGGCTGGTAGAAAAACCTGACAATGCTCCAGTTTTCCTTTTTCCTCTACCAGGAAGCCAAGAGAGTCAATTCTGACAGCTATATTTTCCTTCCAGATACAGATTAAATTGTTCCCCCATTCTTGAAATATATTATTCATAAATGTGCACAGGCGCTGAATATCTCTAGCTCCTCCATCAATGGATAGGAGGCAGCGTGGGCGAAACTGCTCATCCACCCCCCCATTGCTCTGGGGTTGTGTAGAACTGGGTCTTCACACTGTAATCTTTGAGGCTTGTACTTTCCTTGGCCCTCCAGTCCCTCAAAGAAAACCCTTTGCCAAGGATGGCTCAAGCCCATGATTTCCCAATCCAGAGGGATTCAGACAATAAATCCCTCTGACTTGATTTGCTAAGAGGGCCAAAGTTGAATAATAATGATAATAAAAATCTAACCGCAGAGTCATACTTTTGACCAATAATTGCTTGCATTAATTTATTTTAATCTCACCAAACATATCCTGAAAGTATAAAAAGGAACTCCAACCTGAAGGAACTCCAACCTGAATGAACCTCTTAGCTCAGGGAAAACTGAGGCAGGAGGCCACTAAGGAAGCAACTTTCCACCCTTAGCTACAGGTGTCTGTGGGAGATATCAAGAGGTTGCATAAATTTGCTTAGCTATGCACGACTGTCATGTGTTTTCAGTTAAAATACACTTTGTGTATGCACATATACAGTATACCCATGAGTATATGTATATATATGTTTGTAATTGTTTTTTTATTAAAAATCATTTCAGGTTATCTTAATTTTAGCTCGGAGAATCTGCCCCTCTATTTGATTCCCATCTTTGGCACAAAGATCTTCCAGCTTTTATTCTATATTATCCAGGGCACCATCTTTCACTACACTTTCAACTCAAGGAATGCAGGTCTGTCGGTTGCTGAGATCAGGAAGTTCGTTCACCGGGAGAAAGGCACAGTTACATGAACTCTTTCAAAATTTAAGTTAGCGAAATTCCTGCTGAATTAACCAGCAGGAGGGGCCAGAGGAGATATGACATTTCAGATGCGTTCGGGAGCCTCCACACCTTAAACCCCAAAAAACTATGTGTGGCAAAGATAGGGAAAGCTGTACAGGCTGCTTGCCAGAAGAAGGCTGTCCTGGCCCTGACAGCGAGCCCTCGGGGGACATCCTTTCCTTGCTGGCCGCCTCGCCTTACCTTGACCACGTCATCGTTGAGGTGCTTGGGGTCGCGGTTAACCAGGTCAATCTCCTTGGTGTGCGCGTCGTACATTTGCTTCTCGTTCATCTCCTCTGCCATTGCCTTGTTGTTGGGCTTGTAGATGTTGCCCTGTTCCCGGATGGGAACAGTGTAGAGATGTCCCTGCGAAGGGCGGACGACCAAGAGACGGAGGGTGGCACCGGCAGTGGGAAGAAAATTTCAAAAAGAAAAACAAGGGATCAGAAGTCAGCCTGGCAGCGGGGCAAAACCCGAGACTCAAAATCGCGCTAAGCGCTTCGGTAGCGGTGGCTCCGCGCACAGTAAACTCCTAGGCGCCGCAAGCTTTTTAAGAGGATCTAGAAGAGGACACCACACCCCTCGGTACCAGGCAGGGAGCTCCTGCCTCCCCCGCCTGCCGCCAGGGGTCAGGGCAAACCCCGCTGCGTGGTTCGCCCCAGCCCCCGCCCGGCGCACGTCCTGCCCTCTGCACCCCGCCGAGACCCGGGATGGGGAAAAGACCAGACCTCTGATTTCTCTCCCTATGGGTTCCTCGCCGCGCCACTCTCGTCTCGAGTGCTTCACCTGCTTCGTTTTCTCTTCCCCGGCCGCATTTCATCTTCCCCTTCCATAACATTGCATAATCCCTTCCAGCTTTATCCCCCGACCATGGAATATTCCCTGCTTCCTGACCGCGTCTTCCTTTCACCTACTCGTGTCCCCCCAGCCCTCTTTATCCCTCACAGCTCTTCCCACCCCCTGGGGTTACAACCCCACATGCTCCGGTGTCTGGGCTGAGCTATGTCAGCTCCCCCGACCCATCCTCAGGTCATTCCGAGGCTGCCTGCCTGTGCGTGAATGAAGCGGTGCCTGGATAAAGGGGACTAGACTACAGCCGAGCACCCAGTTGGTGGTTGCACTTGCGGGGAGGAAGGGTAAGGGAGGGGAGGTCTGCCCCTCTCCAAACACCCCTGCCAGGCGCCGAGTTGCTGGGAGAGTTCTTGAGGTGACCCAAGAGATTTGGAAAGTGCAAACAGGACTCGCACTGTTGTCCCAGTCAGCCGGCTTAGGCGCCTGGCGGGGGAGTCAAGGTGACCGTCCCCAGGATTTCGGGTGAATGACCTTCCACCCTGAGCTTCTGCTCCCCGCCTCCCAGCAGGAAGGGACCAGACCAAGGGAATCCTGCAAAAACAAAACAAAACAAAACAAAACAAAAAAACAGCACCCCGACCCATCCAGGAATAAGTCCTCTCTTTGGCAGAGACAATTTAAGATCCTGACGCCCTTTTCTCTAGCCTAGGAGACCCCTTCCACAGAAGAAAACACAAACATTCCTGTCTCCTCTTCATCTCCCCGCCCAGGACCATTCCTCCGCAGTGCCGGCGCGAGAGGAGTGCTCCGAAGTGGAGAGAGGGTTGGGGCAAAGAATGCAGCCGGAATATTTGGAGTGGGAGATAGCAGAAACAGGCACTCTTTAGCGCCCCAGAACCGGCGCGTACCCACCCAAGCCTACCTCGGAGTCTACGTATTTGCCCCCAGACATGCTGGCCCGAGGCTGGCTGACGGCTGTGAGGAGATTTCCCCGGGCTGTGATTTAAGGGAACTGAGGAAGGAAGATCTTGTATTGTATGGGGGGGTGGGGGGAGCTGGGAGGGAGTCTCCTGGCTGCCAGCCAACGGGTTGTTCTGTGCAGTATTGGCTGGGACGTGCGCTGCGCCGGGTCTAGGCACATCCCCAAAGTTCTGGCAGCAGAGGGCGGGGAGAACCCGCAGGCAGCAAACAATACGAGAGCGGTTCACCCGTGTTGGACTGCTTGGGCAGATGTTTTAAACCTGGGGCAATAGTTTCCCAGCTATGAATTTCTAAGCGGCCTCTGGGAGAGAGCAAAAGTATCATCCCAGCAGGGGTGGTGAGTGGTAGGGGAAGTCCAGGCTTCTGCATCTGGCTTCAGAAAGAATTCTGTCCGGTTCCATTGCTGCCTGAGATACAATCATTTTACATTTTGACAGCAAAGATTATATATTTATATCTCTTCCTAGAACTTTTAGGTGCCTTTAACATTTAAACACAGGAAGGAATCCATGTGCATATGTGTGTTGTGTGCTTTTGATGACAGTCGTTTGCATCTTTAATGTGCAGACTTGGAGAATTTAATGTTTCGCAATGCTTCTGAAATATCTCCCAAATGCTTTGAAATAAGAAATGTAAATATTGAACTTCTCTATAACTTTATTACTGACTTTTTCTGTTACTAAGAAAATTGATGACAACAGGTTATGGCATGTTTACAAGATGCATGCAGTATTTACAATTGTAGAAATATTTAACTGGACCTTCAAATTGAGTTGATTATATAGTAGGAGAGGAGACATGAAATATATAAAAAAAGAACTATAAAGGAGAGGCTATTGTTGAAAGAGGCAGTGCAATTTCCAAAATAATAAAAAAAATCAGTTTCAACTGCACGGCGATGAAAATATCACAAATGTTAGAATGACTTAAATTATACTAGCCACTCATCATTAGAATATTAAAGATGTCCAAAAGCTGTTTATTTTTCAATTTTGCCAAATAGCCTTTCTAAAATCTTTGAATAAATTTTGCTAACAAACATGATATGCTTAAAAAGGACAGGGTAACATCAATGTGTTTTATAGAGCTCAGTTTATCTCTAATGATTGCTAAAAGATTGCTGTTCATCTGACTTCCTTTATAAGTGTTGGCTGCAAAGCAGTTGGGGTTATGTTCTATGGAAAAATGTGAAAACCGTTTCCCATCTATTGTTACTCAGTCCTCAGCTGCTGTGAGTAATCTTGACTATGAAAAAAGTCAACAGGAACAGGGAGACCGCATGTCCTGCATTCCAGCAAGGAATGGACTTTCTGGGGAGGCCGGTGAGTGAATGCTTAACTAGTGTTCAGAGAAGGGAGAGCAACTTCGCTGGAGAAGTCCATGCCTAAGTTGAATCAACAACACAGGGAATCATAATGATCAGTGAAGCGTTGTCAATGCCCAAAACAAATTCCTAATGAGAGGAGAAACCACAAACTCTTCTTTAACTTGCTTCAACAAGAACCTGGCACCAGAGATAAATATCTTATTCTGGTTATAGTAGCTGACTTGGAGAATTGATTCCAACTTTATGAGAAATAAAGAAAAGATGAAGAAGAACATTGTTAGCATAAGACAAACTCGAAATGAGTAGATGATATAAAAAATTAAAGTATTGCTTTATTTGGTACCCACAAAGATAATATCAGGCTTGGAGGCAAGTTAATAACATTCTCCAAATCATTTACTAAAAACTGCGTAAATGGCGATGCATTTTCTGTCTATTATTTAAGTAACTTTAAAGGTCAGCTTATGCATTACATGTTACTGAAAATAACAGAGCTAAGATGGACAAACATTGCTCAGACCAACCATCTTAGAGAGGAGGAAACCAAGGTTTAAACATGTGAAAATAATTTGTTCCTAAGAAGTTTTGTGGGGAAGGAAGCATTTTGAAATTGATAAGTTACTGTAACACCTGTTAGAAACTTAGGAAACAGGGGTTTCTTAAGTAGTCTAGTGAGGTCTTGCTCATGGCAACATTGTGAGATTAGTTGCTTTTTTGTGTTCTTTAGATTTCTTTATCCTCTTATCTCCTGTCAGCACCCCCTTTCTCCTCCAGCTTTTTCCTATCCCTAGCACACTAGGGCCTCTTTATACTCTCAAATGGCTTCACTTAATTCCCATTCTAGGATTATGAATCTAAGGTTTGATCACTTACAATAATATCAAAGTTTTAAGAAGTTGTCATCCTTCCAACATTTGCCAACACTCAAAAGCCTAAAACTGGCCAAATATGCCTTTGTGGATGAGTTCAGAAAGGGGAGTATAACTTATGTAATAATAGGGCTTATCACTAGGTGTGATACCAAAACAATGAATAAATAGCGCAGCAGAGCCATCCAGCAGTCATTCCAGACTTGGACCACAGTTCCGGAGCTGTGTCTGAGCCCTGCTGGCTCGCTGTGGTATCTTTTGGAGTTTGGGGGCTGTTAGGGGAAGGGTGAGAGAGGAAGGTTATGCTTCAGGACAGTAACTCCATGCAAGTATATGGATGTGAGAATTTTGACATTCTGATTTTCTAATTTTTACCATCAATGACTCACACTTATTCCCTATTCACTACCATCTTCTGAGTTCCTTTGAACTGTCCGTTTTTCCATTCCTTCCATTTTATACATGGAAAGGAAAGGCTTTCTAGGTGATGACTTGCCTCATCACCTGCTCCTTTCCTATTCCTGTTCTAGTTTGAAGGCTCTACTGGAATTTTCCTTGCTTTGGCCTTTCCATTTTGAGTATTTTAAATGATTTCTAAAAATTAATTTTCTTAAAAAATAAAAAAGCAATTATTTCTGTTTTAAAAATGTTCCTAAGATGACTAAGAACGTATTCTTCTACTCTTTCTTCAAGTTAGCTTCACTTTCCTTATTTATAAACTGGAAAAACATAATTCACATCTACTCAGTAGAGATGCTGTGTACACTTATTGAATGGGATGCATTTAAAGTACTGAGGAAATCCTTTAAATCATAGTAGGAGCCAAATCTCATCTATTATTTCAGTGTTGAATAAATGTATTTTGCTTTAAAGTCTTTTTTTTGTAAAATAGTTGAACCATTTTACAATTTTATTGTAAAATATTTTAAAAGATAAATAGCAAATATCCATCATCAAGTTTGATCAAGTCATACAATTTTTGTGTCATTTGCTTCAGACTTTTAAAATTAGAAAACATTAAGGATACTATTGAAGTCGCTGGGCAATGTAACTTTCTATTTTTCTATAGCTGCACTTAATTTTTTTTATAACTCCCCATTCCTTCAGGTGGTAGAAACTTCCTCTCAGTCAATTCCTGGTTCCTCCCATTTTGTTGGGGTTGCATCTAAATTCCAGGAATTTATGAATTGCCAGTGAATCTTGGGGTGGATCTGTGGAGGAGTATCTCTTTGCTATGCGTCTTGAATATGCTGATAGGTACATCACCCTATATGTCCTTAGTCAATGGTCCATTCAGGACACTGCTAAAATGTCCTTTGTGCTCATGTGACATGACCCTTAGGGCTAGAGATCCTTTCTTGCTCCTTCTATCCTTTCTTGGGACTTTTGCAAATCTGATGAGTCTGGCTGTGCATCACAGAGGCTGTGTGGTGAGTGTGGTGTACCTGCCTGCTATGGTGTAGGGAAACTCTAGGAGGTTGTTACCTCCCTGATTCCTCTCAGAAGCAGGAGGCACAATTATCTCTGCCCTTAGATCCTTCTAATTCATCTGTGTCTTTGCTTATTTTCCCAATTTCCTCTTCTTGAGCAGGAAGCCTTGTTCCTATATCACTCAACATTTCTTTCTTTCTTTTTGTCCTGAATTCCCCCAGGACCAATACTTTTGGAAAAATGAAAAGTCCTGTCTCTGCTTTTCTGATATAATAATCCTTCCTTAGGCATGGGATGAATGGGCTAAAGGAAGGTTCCAGGGCCATCCAGAAGAGAACTTCAGTTAACAAAGCAAAAGTGTCATCAATTATCAGTGTTCCTCTTTCCTTGAACCAAATCCTGTCAAAATTTTGCCAGTAACATCTTTTGAGATCTGTCTGATATTTCTGAATTAAACAAACCCTCAAACTCAAATTCTAAATATATAATTTTAGAACTTCTGTCAGTATTTGCAGTTCATTGCTAGTTAAAGTGTCTATCCTAATTAACCCAAAATATTGACAGTGGAATAATGTCTGTCTTTTGCTGTCACTACATCAGTTTCCTTTACATTTTTCTTATTAAAACGAATAGACTAAATTTTCAAGGGCCTCCTAATCTGGAGAATCTAAGATTCCTTTACAAATTTTTCATGGTTCTTTTAATTTTCACAGATCTATCCATTTAATTGAATGTCTTACTGCATTGTATAATTAAGCTCCTTAAATTTATGTGGACTTGAACTTCATATTTTCCTTAAATTAATGCAAATATTTGGGAGGAGTCCTCTCCAAAGTTCTTTGTTTCATAACCAACCCAGCTGGCTTTATGTCAGAGCTCCATTATTTAACAAAGGAAACTCTCTTTCCTTTTGACCCTTTCCCCAGTAAATAAACTATTTACCAGGAGCTTCTTTTACTTGGGGGAAATTTATCTCTACACTACTCCCTTTAAGGCAATAATGCTTAATCATAAAATATATGTATTATAGAAAGCATATATAACTCCATATTCACCATTCATAAAGTGTCTGGTCTTTATAGTGACCACAAGTTGCGAAATTGGCTTTTGTACACGGTAGAGGATGGATTTAATTCTGTCCTGCTAGCTTTGATTTCAATTAACTCAGCTTACTTTAGAGGGGATATGAATGTGTTTTAAAGAAGGTGTATAGGACAGACCATAGAATTCTTTTCATAAAACCAAGCAAATGATCTTTTAACCTTCTCTTTTCTGTCTGTAGCTGCTTCATCTCACCTCTTTCCATGTCTCATTCAAGCTATTAACTAGGTCTTTGCCTCTTAGTGTAATTTAGAGACAGTGTCAGTATCAGCATTGCTTAAGAACTTGCTAGAAATCAGAGTCAGAATTCAGATTTACTGAATCTAAATCTGCATTTTAATAAGAGCACCAGGTTATTTGTATGCACATTAAACTTTGAGACTAAGTGATCTACTGGAAGCTTGAAATTGTACATTTTCCGAAAGCCTTTTAATAGGCAGAAGTTATGCCAGCAAATACATATGCCAGAAAGTACCACTCCCATTTCTCTATGAATGGAGGACTGCCGTCCCCCCCTCACCCCCACCCCAGCCCCAATGCATGAAAGGGCCTTTGCATCGTGGAAGGAGGAGCAGAACTGCAGCCTGGATGACTTAACAGGGAATCCCAACTTTACAAGAGGAAATAACATACTATTAAAGAAATATTTGTAAGCAAATCGAAGGAAGCATCATTTAAGAGGGAACCCTACAGGCTAAGTTGGCCAAGTTGCTTGCAGGGAACTGGCAGTTCTTTCCATATCTATAAACTGAAGGCTTCTTGGAATGTGAAATCAAGAATTACATTCTGAGCCACAGCCAAGATGATTTTTTTTTTTTTTTGCTATGAAAAGGCTAGAGCTATATTAAACTATCCCATTAGCCACACCCAGAGGGTATATTGGCCAGTGGTAAGAATTGTGGGAACATAGTTCTGAGGAGCTGGTCCAAAGTAGTCCAAACCCATCCTGCTTTAGGAAGCACTTCAGAGTGGGCAGAGTTCATTTTAGATTTTAAGGCTGAGGGTATTTTCCTTTCCAATTCTGAATATTTCTTCAACTAAGAATTTTAAAATCAAAGAAATTTTAAAAATAAATTCCTAGTTTATCATATCTATAGCTAATCTGTACTAGATAGATTAATGCTCATCGTTCCCAAAGTTCTTCCAGGAGAAATATTTTACGATGTTTTTTATTTTACAATTTCTCCTTGTTTGGATACATTATGAAAAAATATACTTCATCTATAGACAGTATTAATATAATTATTAAAATATTCTGTGTCAAGGTGTGCAGTATTGAGGAGAAATCATCATTGTGCTTTTAATGCAAATTAAAGAATTTTTTGTTAAATATAGTGAATTTTACAAAAGATGAGAATAATGGCATTTGGAAAATGTTTTTCATATCTAAACTGGAGTGTAGAACTAAAGGCACAAATAATTAAGGGAAGAAAAGAGTGTGCCAGATAGCAAGGTATAGCACTGGGGGAGGACTCAGGGAATAGAAGGGGTAGAATAAAGAAGATTCAGGGAACTTAAGTACCAGCTTGCTTGTAACTGACTCTATCAGTAGGAGAAAGGAAAAAGAGGTGCTTGTCAGAACAGGAAGGCTTGCTCAGACTGAATGATGAATGGAGAAGATTTTGGCTAGAAAGGAGAACAAGTTACTAAAACAGCCATGTACACATCCTTGAAGTAGCATATCATTTCTCGATTAACCGAGCCTGGACTCTGGTGTCAGATTCTCTTGGATCAAATACTGACTCTTAATGTGATCTTGAGAAAATTCCTCAATTGCAGAGGATCAGTTTCTTCTTCTGAAAAAAATGGGAGATGATAACAGAATACACAACATAGTGTTATTGTGCAGATTAAATAAATGCTTAGCAGGTAAAATATGCTCAACAAATGCTAATGTTATTTTTTGTACCAGGGATCAAAATTCTCCCACTGATAAATTTCAACCACTTTCGTCCTTATTAAAGAAGTATGTTAATTCTTGCCATTAGCTTTACTGGGATATAGTGTGTTTATGGCTGCAAATTTCCAAATGACTCCTTGTTTCACTGTCCCAGTTAGCTGAGACAGCAGTTGGCTGGAACCAGTGTGCCATTCAGCTAGAGAAGCAGGTCCTGCTTACTGCCCTTCTCTAGCCTTTTGTTACTGGCAGGTGCTCTGTAACAGGCTATTCTGAGGCAGAGAAAGAAAAGAATGCTCCTAAGATCCTGTTGCTCTGATCTCTTCCTGATTCGTTACTATCTGGGAGAAATATTTGCCCTTCATTAATTGCTGTTTCCCACTCTGAGTCATGTCTCTTCCTTTCTCTCTTCACTCTACACCCCTGCCTTTTCATACAAAGGCAAAATGACTTCTCCAGCCATGTAGCCAAGCTAAGTCACCTAACACATCCAAGTGCAGGCAGATATGTGTCTCTGTCCTATTTTTGGATAATTGTTGAAGTGGTTTCTCTGATTTCTCTCCCTGCTCCACAGTCTTCTTTCTTTGCCACAGATCCATTGCAGGAGTCAACAGCACAGCGAGACAAGGAGGAAGAGAGACAGATCATAAGTTGCAGTTCAGTTTTCACATTAACATTTGCTCTTTTGCATTGTCTTTAGGATGACTGGCTCTAGCAGAGCTCTCATATCCCCTCCTAGAGCCCCTTTTCATTCATTAAGTCATAAACAGCTTTCTTTTACGTAGAGAAGAAAAGGTCTTAAGCTGACTTCAACTCCCTCCATCCCTGTTCAATTCCCATTGCCCCTTTCATTGGAGGCTTGGGACAGGGGTGTCTAAAATCAGTGTGAAGAGTAAAGATTGTGTCAGTGTGTAAAGCTTCCTGTTTTTCCTTTTCTGTACTGAATTTCTCTTTGGCTACCTGTCTTTAAACCAGTGTGGTACCCTTGAGGGGTTCAGTTTAAGGACCTCAAGCTCAGGCCCCTTTCATTGTTTGTAATATCCCTTTCTCAGATTGGTCCATTCACGTTGAATAGATGACTACTGATTGAAATGTTACCCCACCCAAAAGTATTTTTCACTTAAGCATCTAGAAATAAAGTTGCAATAGTGGTATTTCAGATATGATAGGGAGAAAGAAGCCATGGAGTGGGCATGAATGTGATTTAAAAATACAATAGGATGCTTTCCCTTTGCTATTTTAATTATTTGGGGGTGAACAAGGAAATTGGGATGATTAAATTATGGAAGTCCAAATTACTCTTATTTCTAAAGAATTTAACCTGAATATCTCATATGTCCTTATGTCTGTTCCCTCTTATTAAAATTCCTTCCTTTGCCCTCCCTACACACATATATACCTTGAAGGAAGGATGTATACAAAAATCCTGACTTATGATAAATTACATTAACCAAGTTAATTTTTCATTGCCACTCTACTGTGTCTTTTAGTAGTTTATTAATGTGTAATCTTGTAAAAATGCTTTAAGCTCTTGCTATCTTATATAAATATTCTAAAATGACAAAGTTGAAACTGAACAATTATTTGTATAATATCTCTACTTAATTTATACTGGGATTTAAATAAGGCAATGTATTTGGGACTATGTTTTTCTACAATGTAAAACTCTATAAAAAACAATCTTTGAGAATTATAAATTTCAAAATAGGGAACAGAATAGTAAAAGACAGCCATTTTCTAAAATACTAGAACATTTATTTCCAAATGAGTTTCTAAGTACAGGTATTTCCTAACCCCTGGAGATGTGAAAATAAGTTTCAGATAAGAGAACTGAGAGTACTGACAAACATTACCTCAAAGGAAGAAATATAACTGATATGTTTTCCATACATTTTAGCTTTTCCAACTTAAAGATTCATGAATGAGTAAATGGTGAGAAGGAAATTTTTCATTAAAATCAGTGCATTTCAAACCCCTCTTGCAAATGAAAATTATAAAGTGATTTCCATTCCAGTGCTGTTACTGTTCCAAGCTTTCATCAATTATTTATTCCTGTAGTCATGCATTCAGAAAATATTGATTGCGTGTACAAAATACAAAATTGATTGCGAAAAATGTAGGGCACCATTTCAAAATCCCAGGAAACTAAGATGAGGTCATGTTTTGGTTCTCAGAGACCTAACTAGCAATCTAGTAAGGTTAGTTAACATGGTTAGTTTTACCATGTGGTAAAAGATAATAGGGGTTTGTACAGCATTTTGTGTGAAGATGCAGAGGAGACATTTCATGTGGAGGACTTTTGGAACAGGACCGGTTAGACAGGCTTTGAGGGGATAAGTGCTGCTGGCCTGGGGCACAAAAGGACCAAGTGATAGGAGCAGCAGAGACATGTCAATAAGGAATACAGAAGAGAGTTGCTGAAGATGGCAATGATGAGAACTTCGTATACATTGCTCAAAGAGTTCGGATGTTATTCTTCGGGCAGTCACTTATAATTGATAGTTTGAAGCAGGGGAGTGGCCTGGGCATCTTCATGTAATCGGTGCTTTTTCTTTGAAGGGGAAGGTGAGTTGGGAAAGAAATATTGAAGACTGGGATTAAGACCAATTAGGAGGCTATGGCAAATAATTAGGTAAAAGATGAAGATGGTGGCATTTGATTATGGTGCCATAGCAGCAATTTTGGTTGAAAACTCATTGATTAAAATTAATTTTAATTAACATTATATATAGAGTAACATAATTTTTGGAGAAACTGTCAAAATAAAAAAAGATTTAGAATTTTAAAAAATCTAGGAATCTATGTCACACAGAATCAAAGTCAAATACAGTGTCAGAATCAACTAAAGTGTGAAAAATAAATGCATTTATTTTTGTATTTATAATACATCTGTCTTCTAATTGATAGAAAATGATTTTTAAAAATTCTTGAACTAAACAGCTAGATTGGGTTGCACATACATAACTAACTCTTCATCCTATTGAGATCACAGAAAATAGTGAGATGGGAAGCTCATCCATTTTAGTCCAATCCTTTCATTAAATATAAGAAAATTGATACCCAGAGATTAAACCATTTGCACAAGTTAATTTATCTCAGTAATGGCAGCGGTGAGACTAGAACCCAAGATGCAATGCTCATTTCATTACTTGCCAACAGTTTTCCAGGAAAGAATTTAAATAAATTAATGGCATGTTTGTGACTACTGAAAAGAGGAACACTTTAAGTTCTTCAAAACTATAAAGAGTAGTTTATAAAGCTGAACACCTGATTTATTATTAGAGATTGGTCATTCTTCCAGATTAACTGACAACAAGAAAATCTATGCCAATATCAGCAACTATTCTTCACCTATTCACTTTCCCAAAATAATTTTGGACTTTGGCTTGGCTTTACATGTTGGTGTCCAAGTACCTGTGATTTATATTGTTTGGCTTTCTTATTTAAAAATTGAAAACAGAAATATCAGTTTATTTAGGATTAACAAGAAGAGACTTTATTGCATGAAAAAGATGAAGTATAGGTTTGTGAACAAGCTATTTCATTCAGTTCATCAAAGGACAGAAAAACTTATAGAGAATCTCTTTCAACAAAATTAAATTACCAATTACATATTTTCATTCACAAATATATTCCTGAATAAATAATAACTCATATTTTTTTTATCAATTGTGGGTTTTAATAAGGTAAAAATTTGAAATGGTTTCTTATTGACAAGTTCAATATCTAATGTAATAAAAGAAATGGAAACATTTTATGAGTTTTCAGGTTTATTATGGATATTGAGAAAGTCTCCTTATTACCTACCTCTTCCACGCCCTCAAATGAAAGAACTAACATGCTTACACACAAAACCCAGATCAGTGTAGTACAAAATTTCAGTTAATGACAAAGTGCAATAAAAATTCATTTTGAAAGTAATAAATGCTATTCAGTAATAGGTAAAGTATATCTATCACTTATTAAAAGTTAATAGGTTTATAATATGATTATATCTATATATTTTGCCTTTAAAATTGTTAATAACTATTCAAAAAGTTAGCAGTTTATGATTTAAATAGGTATTTTATTAATCAATATTTTGGTCAGTCAATAAATCAAAATACTTTTTATGAAACAGTAAAATAAAATATAAAGTCATGAGACTGGTAGATCATTTAATTAAGATAGTGAAATCTGTACAATTGAGTGGTAATGCTTTAAGATAATGATCACAAGTTTTTTCAGAAGGGTGCTACAATGACCCAAGGCAGTTTTGAAAAGTCACTTTTGTAGCTGTCTTCAAAAGGGTGTGTTTCAAAACTTAAGCATTCATTTGATTTGGTCCCCAATATTATTCCAGTTCAATCATCCTTTATATTCACCAGTTCTGTCAAAGTGAAATAATAAAATTGACCTTTATTAAATGAGAACTTTTCTTCCATGAAGATATTCAAAGGAATGTTAATTCAGGTTCTGATAGTAATTCTGAAAATTGAACACTTACACAAATTTTACAAGATATGTAAATATAGTAACCCTTGACATCATAACATCTTTATACATGCCTCTCCTTTTGGAATGAGATTATTTTTTAAACAACAGTGACTTATAACATTGAAATAAGATTGACCCTCACAAATGGTAAGAATGATTTTATATAGTGTACAAATCCCAAGTTATACAACAGCTTGTACGTTTGTAGCTATTAATTTTTAATTTATGTATATATCTCAGTAGCATGGACCCAACAAGTTGACAACCTTATACATCTCTCTTGATGAATCACTGTAGTTGAAATTGTAGTAAAGTGTTAGAATAGCCTTACTGTAAAATGTTATTAAATAGCACCAGTATTATTTTAAGGTAGAGTGAAACATGAATAGGAATGTAAAATACAGGTGTAATTTCTAACAATAAGAGAGAAAGCATCTCCTAGACAAAAATACCAGTTAGATTGGTATTATTTTAAGATCACAGCTATGTTATCTTAAATGTAAGATCAAAAACATTTGAGGATATTGCTTGGAAAAGTTAGGAAATAAGCCTGTATATCACTTTTCTACATTCTGTTCCCAAAAAGGATATATATACTTGCTAAATCAAGACAGTGCAATCATACCAATGAAATTCCTTGAGGGAGATACATTTACTCATTATATTAGTTCAACAAGATAACAAATATACTAAAAGTGCTTTAAAGCAGTAGATTAGAGCAACATTTACATTAAGTACAAAATATACAGTAAAATGAAACATCTTATTAAATAGACCTGTAGGTTAACAATGCCTTATTTAAAGGAACACATTTTTCAGATTCTAGTTTCACATTTTTTTTTTATAATATTTGATAGCCCTATCACCACTGTATACTTTTGGTACTGCAGTTTCTAGGATCTTTGCACTTCTTGTCTCTAGTATTCCTAAGCCTTTATCTGTATAGTTAATTTAAAAGTATTACTTTCAGAATAAAAATATAAGAAAGTGCACAAAATATAAGAAGTGCACAAAATTATTGTACTCTTTGAGGAAAATATCTTTGATCATTACAAAATAATAAATTTTGTACTAAAACAAAAACTGCCTTTAAAATGAAGTGTTGCCAACCTACTGTGAAATTCTAGTTATAAAGCTAAATATAAAATCTTTGGTTATTATTAGAAAAGCATTATTTGAAAAGATCTGCCAATAAACATTCCTAAGGTTGCTTGCCCATCTTAACAGTTTTCTTTATTAGAACAGTTGGGGAATGAACAGATCAGTAGTGCTTTTAAGTAACAACACAAAAGTATTACAGTATCCAAATCTCTAGACTTGGGGTCCAAGTGTTCAGTCGGGGCTCAGTTGCAGGCTGATAGAAGAGAAGCTGCGTCCTGCACTTGTACACAATGGGGCAATGACAACATCTGTCACAGTCTTCCATATTGTCTGTACTGAAGGCAGGATCATTAGGCAGGTCTTTACAAAAGGCATTACAATCCTGGAATGGAGGAAGAGACATGTGTAAAGATTATTGGTATTATCAAATAAGGCCACTAACTATTGCTCATTTATGAAAAGATATAATAATGATTGAACATTTGAAATAAATGTGACCCACATAGTGATAAGATGCATAGAAGATATGTTGGTTAAAAAAATCAACAGGCATATAAATGGTAAACACTAATAGTCTTTTGTTGGTGGCGTGTTATCTGAGACAGTGAAACAAAAATATATAGAAGAATAAGTTTATCTTTCTGATGTCTGCCCTTAAATACTAACATCTTACTTCCTGGTAACTTTTCCTATTGTCTCATTCTACTTCCCTTCCTCTTGGACTAGACTGGGTATACTTATTGTGTTACTAAAGTATTGAAACAATCTCCTTAATCTCAAATTTACCAAACCATATCATAAACAGATGCTGATATTTCTGTCATTTCTAGTGGCTTATAAGCTTCAGTGAGGATATACTTAACCCCTAGCAAATGTTTGAGCTGAAGTGAATTTGGCATTCTATTGTACTTTTTATTATTAATTTTTCATAGTGATTACACACACTGAAAAGGGCTGTGTGCTATAATTAAAAAAAACTGCAGTTATGTTAGAGCTGTCAGACAAGAACAGACTATCCTGAAGTTAGTTTATCTGTATGTCTTTTCTTAATATAACTGCATATTTTCATATTTCCCAGGCTCATAAATTTTCTGTGTAACCCTCTGAATAAGGCTCTCCATTGTAGTAGTGTTCTTTAAACTCAGTAGTATTTGGGAATTCTCAGGCATCACTCATAGTCTTAATGGAATTTTTATTAACTGGGTGCATACAAGGAAGTAAGTTGATTTTTTTTGGTTTGCCATTAAAATGTGACTTAATGGGCCTCCCTGGTGGAACAAGGGTTAAGTCTCAGCCTATGAAGCTATCAGCAGCCACTGCAGTAGCTACTGCAGTACAAGTTTGATCCTCAGCCAGGGACATTCCCAAATGGCACAGAAGATCTCTCCTGTCTTGCCTACTGCTTCCTTCAGCAGTGTATTTCAGTCAGTCTGCCTGTTCTGCTCCCCACTCTGTCTTTGGTGAATCCTCTAACCCTTTCCCACCCCCCCCATACACACACATCTGGCCTACACCCCAGCTCTTGTATGCATAAATAAATAAATCTTTAAAAAAATAAGTAAAATGTTAACTTAAATAAAGGTCTGCAGTACTTAGCCCAAAATGCAGGGAGACAGGCAGTCATTTGATTGAGATATTTTTAGAATACTGAATTATTTCTGTTGACTGTCTACACAGATTATGTTTATTTTGTGTTTTCTTCGAAGTGTTTAAGACTTGAAGCAATTTTTAAGAAAATTAATTACTAGATGTTTCAGAGATGAACATTTGAAAAGAAACCTGAAATTTTGACTCCTTATCCCATTATGTTTCTCTTTGATGTGTGGCCTTGGGCATATCACTACAGATTAAAGTAAGAACAGGCAATCTTACAGACTGGCTATCAGGATTAATACCTATTATGTACCCTTGAAATGTTCACATGCTGCCATTATAGTAAATTATAAGCATAACTATTTTGAAGTCAGAATAAATAATGAGGACAATTATAACTAATTCAAATTGATGTACGACAAGAGTGAAATTCAGATCAGAAAGCTTCCTAACCAAATCTACTTCACCCAGAATATAATGTACTTTTCACTCTTCCTTAGACTAAAAATTTTCTAGCCCCATAATCTCTTAGGTCTCTATATCTTAAAAGGGAACTAAGCACAGGGCAAAAGTAGATTTTCTAGTTCTACAAAGTGGGGTTGTCCACATTTGAGTACTTCATTTCATAGAACTCTTTTTAATTTTATATTACTTAAGTTATTTTCTCATTTTGCATCAGAGGGTCCAATAATCCTCTTTTATGAAACAAATTGTGTTCTCAGCATTTCAAATAGTTTTCCTTTAGAAACTTCATGCAATTTGGAATGACCAAAAACTTGGTTGAGGTTCAATATGGCCAACTAAATCCTTTTTAAATACATTTTATGATTTATGAGATTCTATATTCGTCCACTGGATAACAAAATCCTTAAGACAGAGACTTTTATTTAGTTTTGTATTAACTATAGTTTCATGCAGATTGCACTGTTATAGCATTTTGCTGTATTAAAACATCTTCTGAAAAATGAGACAGACAGCTTCCACTGCATTTTCATTTGTTGGACCATCAATTTGAATCTGGGCAAAGGGGTAAGGGAGCTCTTATTACTCCATATGATTTCTATGGTATGATCCACTTATGACCAATAACCTGCAATTGCCAGAGTCATCATCTCATTCTGATCAGAGTATGTAATTAACCAACTCACTAGTTCCTAAGGACCTTTACTTCTGAATCCTGGGTGATTTTTGTTGTTGTTGTTATTTATTTGTTTAAAGAATCTAAAATTAGATCTGTTGTGATTATGAGATGTGTTTGCAAGATCTAATACTACATATTTTCATAGCCTTTGTTACCAATCTTTTGGTAAAACAATAAACAGTCCCAGCTTCTGGAAAAAAAAAGGGAGGGAGGAAAGAAGGGGGGAGGGGGAGGGTCAGAAGGAGGAAGAGAGGGAGGAAGAAATAAAAAAAAAAAGCAAAACACTTGCTCAAATGGGTTTGCTCTTCTTTAGTTTCTCATTGACACAGTCTTAATCGGGTCGTGGGAATATAATCCGTTAATGATAATCTGTTTTATCAAGGTATACTAACTTTTAAGCATTCTTTTTGTTTATTTGAAGCTACTTCTCTTCTTGCAGTCACAGCTGTCTGATGACAAATGTATGACAGTTAAATATTAATGTTTCACATGAATGTAATTTGAACAACAAACTGAAGTGAAATAGTACATTTAATGTGACTGTGAAAGAAGTGGTTTGATGATTCACCATTTGAAGCACTACACAAAAAACACCTCCCACTCTCAGGACAGCCAGGTAGACAGAAACATCATTTGGTTAAGTGTAATTTTACTTATATCTTTCCACAATTTAGTAAATGAGAACATTTTGTTTTCAATTCTTCCACAAGAGCTGTAGGAAGGCCTAGTTTTGCTGACTATAAAAATGGCACCCACTATTTTAAAGATTTCACAATATGCTATGTAGTCACTCAGTTTTCATATTTTTGAAAGTGAGAAAGCTGACATGAAAGTTTTTATTTCATTGAGAAGCCAACATTTTAAGCACTGACTTGGGCATCTTTTAAAAAAGTTCATGTGCTAATGTCAAAATATGTGCTAACTGTACATCTCACCTTTGTGAATCTGCTCACGTATAAAGTTCAAGATCTTCATTTCTCTGGCAATCTTTGAGCAGTTTTAGTTGTTTACAATCTTTTGTGATCAAACTAAATTGGCGTTATCTTTTACTTATTTTGTTAATTTTTAAAAATCCTTTTTTATTCTTAGAATCCTTTCTACAGAACCCTCCCTGTGCCACCATCCTCAATAGGTTTAACTAAATTTTCCTCAGCTTCCAAGCCAGCTGCCCTACTATTGAGTAAGCTGAAGGCAGATGTTATATTTTATTCATCCTTGACTCATTGCCCAGCACAAAGTAGGTACTCAATAAATTCTCTTGTTTGAAACTAGCTAACTTACTAAAAAAATTTGATTCACATGGTAAAGGGAAATGGAAAAACTTTCCTAACTTCTAAAATGAACACAGCATGTGCTAGGTGTGGCAATACCATATAAAGTGATTAAGAAAGACATGGAGGCATCTGGGGTTATAGATTTCACTAGGACTACCCTCAAGCATTGGAATGGTGGGGATGATCTGAATGTCTTTTTAGAATAAGGTGGATATCTTTTAAAACAACAACACTTCTTGATAAACTGTGACATTTTTTCCTCAAAAATGTAATGCTTTAAATGTTCTCCCAAGTTTTAGGATACATTTTTAGTGTGAACAGAATTACTCATGACATCCTATCAATGTCTAGTAGGTTTCTATATTTATTCCCTCTAACCTGATGTCACCTCCATTCGTGTCCTACAGGCAAAAGAGTATTTGGAGACCTCCTGGTTTCATTATCCTGCAGCTTGACTTTTCATTCATTTGTGCTGGGGGCCCCTTACCTTAATTGCACATGCTGGCATCTCCTCTGGTCCCACCCTCGCCATTTGCCAGTGGATGGATTGGAGCAGCCCCTCTCTAGAACTGCTTAATCAGGTTTGACATCCAATTATATTGTCACTGGCATTCTGCTCAGAGATCATTTTTGTTTTACCCCAAGCAAAGGCGGTGACTGAATAAAAGGTGATGAAAGAAATAAGAGCCTTGCCCAGAACCACAGGCACAAGTCATGACAGGACCCTGTGAGCCAGCAGTCCTGTGGCAGGAAGCATGGCCTCCGGGTCTCCACCTCCACAGTCAGGTGGGCCTTAGCATCTAAAGGAAGATTACACACTCTAGGACAGAGGAATATTTCTTCTACTGTTTAAACCCCTAACCCCCTCTGTAGTTCCAAACAAAGTACACTGCCTTTCAAGGATCCCCATTCTCAAAACTGTGTGAGGAGCTGATGTATATTCTTCCACCTGCCCAGAAAAGTCGGCCTGGTAGTAGGGGATAGCAGGGGACAGGTGGCAGAGAACAATCCCACCTTTCAAAAATCCAGTCCACCCCGTGTGCCCCTTCTCACCAGATGTGCAGACAGCTGAGAGTGGCAAAGAGAATTCCTGCAGCAAAGGCCAGGGGGATAGCCAGGAACACAGTCAGGAACTTGTACATCACGTATTTGCTGATTTCAAATAGGGCATGACTGCAGATCCACACTTTGTCAAAAGAGTGAGTTGTCACAGGCTCTGCAATCACATCCTCGAAGCCCACCTGAGGAGACAAGATTCCGGGAATCCCCAACTGTCACCTAACCTGCACCGAAGAACAATCAGGAACTATAGGGACAGGGTCACCAAGAAGAAAAGATTGGTGTGTCCCACCTTCTCTTAGGTCATTTGACTAAGAATTTCTAGCTACCCAGGTGGCTCCGCGGTGGGTGGTCCAGCTCCTGGACCTCGCGGGGCTGACCCATTGGTGACGATGAAGTTTGGGGTGAGGGGCAGGGATAGATGGGGTAACTTCGCTCCCAGCCCATGGCAAAGGCTTGGACCAGTTTTCAGGCCCAGACCACCGCCGCTCGGGACTTCACCTTGAGATGTGAGTTGAGTCTGTGGGGATCACGATCCGGGCCCAAATCCACGAACTTCTCTGGGTCGGCGTAATCCACGCCGCTGTGCCGGCTGTAGGACTCATCGTCCATGAAGAGCTGGACGTCCGCCTTCTCTGTCTCCAGCCCCATAGCTGCGCTCGGTGAGCGGTGGCTGCAGCCAGGCTGGCGCGGTGCGGCTCCCGGCCCGCTCGGCCTCCCCTTCCCGTCGCGCCCGGCCCCGCCCCGCCTCGGTTCGCCTCGCCCCACAAGGCCCGGGCGGCGGCCGCTTCCCGCTGCCGGCTCCTGTTCCCGGCCCGACCCGACCCGAGCCCCGCCCCGCACCCCTCCCCACCCTCTTTGCGCGGGCCGGACGCGGCAGGGGAGGTGGCTTCTGCCCTGCCCGTCTCGCTGTCCTTCCCTGGCCGGGTCTCCACCAGCCCCTGGGTCGCAAGCTGGGCCAGTCGTCCTAAACAGGCAGAACTCGGCACTGCAGAAGCAGGCGAAGCGTGCCTTTGAAAGGAGAACCCGCATTTCCCCCCAAAGGGACTGGAGGGCCTCCTGGGTCACATTGCCAGATGTCCAGAACTTTCGATGCTTAAGTACTGGCAGGTTGTCCAGGGATGATGGATTTACTGGAAGGAAGCAGTGTGGTGGATATACTGGGATTATACTCTACTACAGAATCAAAAGATCTGTCTTCAACTCCTGACTGTCGTCGTCTGCAGTATGTGCTGGACCGCAGTGCTCAACTGCTCAGGACCTCAGTTGCCTCGTTTCAAAATGGGAACAATGGTGTCTGCCTCACAGTGGTGTTGTGTGAGAATTAAATGAGTTAATTCATGTAAATGTCTTACCTGGTCCCTAACAAGCAACAGGCTTTCAATAAGTATTGTTGCTGGTGCACTGTGAGCTAAGCAGGTCCAATACACCTAATTGCCAGGGGACCCTTCAAGTGCTAGGGAATCCGGCAGGCACATCAGTTATTCAGCCATTCTAGTGTTCACAGACCATGTGAGTCTGTTGGAGGCATGGTGAAGATATGGCATTGGGTGGGTGACTCTCTGGTCCCTAGGAAGACTGATTTCCTCCTCCTTCCCCCCCCCTTGACAGATTTCAGATATCTCTAAATTGCAATCACATCTGTGACTACCTTCTGTGGTCAAGTAAACAACCCTCTAGCATAAAGTCTCAGTGCAATAGATGAACCAGCCCGCTGACTGCTCTCTCAGAATCTTTCAGAAGGGTGGGGTTTGCATATTCATAAGAGGTTTAAGGTCTGTTTGTTTGGGGAGGAAAAGGACTTAGTAAAAATTTGCCAAAAGCATATTAATGGGTCTCAGACTTAAGGGTTATCTGCAGCTTGTTCAGAGCCTGAAACATAAGTAGATAAGCACTATGTATTGCTGCATAAAGTATGTTTTGAACTTTCATATATCAAATCCCCTTGTGTGAACTGGATTTGAAAAATCACTTTTTTTGAAATGACGTTTTTGAAACAAAAGTTACAGAAAAAGAGCTGGAGCAGACTTAGAAGAATATCTTGAAGCCAAAACTCAGTATTTTAAATAGTTAAATTAAACATTTACCCATCGCTTTTGTTGTGTATGTGGAAGGTAATGTTAAATGGTTGTTACATGGTTGGCTCTCATGCCCTCCTATGACCCTTCCCCTAAGGTGATCCTGCTTGCTCCTTCTCTTCTTTCTTACTTTTCTATCCCAATTTTAATGCTCAATTAATTCCAAAGCAATAACTTAGACACACCTGACTCATTGCCTTTTTTAGTACTTCTCTACACCCTCCAGTCATTTAAGTAGGCTGATTCTGGGAGTTGGGACTTTTCTCGAGTTGTTGCTCCAAAACTGTTTTAGTGAATTGAAGACATTAATCCTCGAGGAAATTTGTAATATCAATTACTAGAAACCGGAGGAGTTTACAGCTAATTGACTTTTCATAAATATTTATTTTCCTCAAAATGATAAGCTCAGATTTCAAATGTTTCACCTAAATAGGAAAGTTATCGCCATGTATAGATAGCTAGAGGGGGCTTACACTGAGACTGAAAATCTGGCATTCGGTCTTCTTCCTTCATCTTATTTTGTCCTGCATATTTATTTCCAGTGGGATAGTGAAATATTTGCTATAGTTATCACAAGTAATTGACTCATTTTTCAGACAGCAAGACTAAGAAGCCAAAAAGAAGGTGAAATCAACATAGTCGTGATGGAGAGCTTATAGATTCATTCAGAAAATGATAGGTATTTATGAAGAAGTATTTCTAAAATCTAAGTTCAGAGAAACCCGTCTAGGTTTGTTATATATAGCATCTATAAATTCATTCATCTATAAATTCACATTGAGCACCACCCACCATATTTTGATGGCCATTCCACCATTTTAATATATGCAATTTTTTGAGAGGAGCACTAGTAAATGCTTAGAAAATTTTAGCTACTATTCTCAAGGAGTTTAAACCAGAGTGATTACCACAACAAATGTCATCCAGTCCCTACAAAGCGCAAGGGAGATGTACCAGGAAAGGGGGAAGAAAGGAGGTAGGTTAGAATCAAATATTTGAGAACACTCTAATATCTCCCAGACCACAGGATTACTCTCCAATTATCATTCTTTAATTTTTTAAAAATTCCCTATAAACAAGGGAACTAAAAAAATCTGATAATAAATCCATAGGATTCAGTGCATTCATCTTCTGGCTTTCCTGGTAGCTGCTGACAAGATTATTGACTTACAGATCTGATATTAATATATTTGAAGAAAAAAATCTTGATAACAGTATAACATTTGTGGTAGGATAGTTCATAGCCATTTCGTTCCCCATTTTTCTCAGCATAATGTCTAAGAAAGAAGGTTAATTTTCTGGTTGGTTCATTGAAATTTGTACGTGATTTCTTTTGTGTGTGAATGTTTGCATGTGAATAATAACATTTTTCCCCCAAAATTTCTACCCCTCTCCCTCATATCTTATAATGTAACTTTAGGCAGGGTATGTTTTTCAGACTACCTTTGTAAAAATTGGTATTAATGAAAATGATAATGAAGTCTTTATTTCACCATTATGATTAAATTATATCTAAAGCATTTGGGTTAGACCAGGGTTTCTCAGCCTTGACACTATTGACATTTGGGGCCAGATCATTCTTTGTCGTAGGGGCTGTCCTGTGCATTGCAAAATGTTTAGCAACATCCCTGGCTTCTGCCTACTACATGGCAACAACACTATCCAGTCATGGCAACCAAAAATGTTTCTGGGCATTGCCAAATATTCCCTAGGGGCCCAAATCACCTTTCCCTTCATTCCTTGGTCTGAGAATCATTGGATGAGACTGTTGAAACAGTTTTTATGTGAATGGTAAAGATTAAGTTTCAACTGTCCATTTGTAAACCCATGCTTAAGATCAATCTCAGTTGTATGAATTCTTTATATTTTTTGGATATTAACCACTTACTGGATTGTATGGTATGAAAATATCTTTTCATAATCAGTGTATTGCTATTTTGTTTTTGTGGTTGTTTCTTTCATTGTACAAAAGTTACTTTACTTTTTTGTAGCCCCAATTGTTTATTTTTACATTTGTTTTTCTTGCCACTGGAGTTGAGAGCCCAAAGACATTTCTAAGACTAATGTCAAAGAGCCTATCATCTGTGTTTTGATCTAGGAACTTTGTGGTTTCTGGTCTTAAATCCAAGTCTTTGATCTATTTCAAATTAATTTTTGTGAGTGCTGTTAGATGAGACTGAAAAGTAGGGATCTACTTTCATCCCATTGCATATGACTATTCAATTTTCCCAACATCATTTGTTGAAGAGATTTTCCTTACTCTGTTGTATATGTATTTGGCTTCTTTGTCATACAGTTACTGTACATATATGTGTGGGTTTATTTCTGGTTTTCAATTTTATCCCATTGGTCAGTGTGTCTGTTTCTATTCCGAAATCATACTGTTTTGATTACTATTGCTTTGTAGTATAGTTGAAAGTCAGGGGTCATGATACTTCCATTTTTCTTCTTATTTCTCTCAGAATTGCTTCCACTATTTGGTCTTTTGTTGTGCCATACCAATTTTAGTATTGTTTGTTCTATTTCCTTGAAAAGTGCCTTTGGAATTTTTATTTTTGAAGGATTGCATTGGATCTGTATATTGATTTAGGTAAGATGGCCATCTTAACAATGTTGAATTTTTCCAATCCATGAGTACCAGATAGCTTTCTATTTCTTTGTATCTTCTTCTACTCCATTTAATAATGTCTTATAGTTTTCACTGTCAATTATAAGAAAGAGGAAAATTTTAAATCTGATTATAATTACATTCGTCTTTCATTCCTTTGTTAAGTTCCTATATATTTATCTTTCTTGATGTGATTATAAATCAGATTTAAAATTTTTCTCTTTCTTATAATTAATTGACAAAACAGATGTTTTATGCCCTGCCACCTTATTATATTGTTTCTGATAGTTGCTTAGTGGAGTCTTTAGGGTTTTCTATTATATTATCATATCATCTACAAATAGTAGGAGTTTTACTTCTACATGTATTGAAGTATGACACTATACTAGAACTTTATTGACGAGTCCAGTGTCTATATACAATTATTCAGATGTGAAGCTATACTCCTACGTATTATATAGTAATGTAAACCAGTGGTCAATCAATCAAAAAATAAAATATTAATCTTGGAATTATAAGATAAATTTGTGAGAAATTCCAGGAGTTTTTGAGATTAAGCTTAAGGATATTTGTTTGCCCTGTAAAAATTTCAGAAGAACCTAATATTGATTAATTGCAAAATTTCAATACAGTGCTGGTGCTAATTGAGGGATAGCTAGAAAAATGGATTTGGAACTTCTTGATTTCATTTACCGAAATTTAGTTAATTTTCAACACTCTTCAGCAACTGAATACATTTTCAAAGTTAGCAGAACAACCAGATGGTTGCTAGCTAAGGCTTTAAGCATCTTCTCTCAGGCTTGCTTACAGTAAGCAAAAACAAAGCCTAAGAAAATTGGAAAAAACTACAGTGTCCTATATGAGACAGTCTCTGTGTACAGTGGGTTTTACATAAACCATTCCTTGCATCGCTCCCTGTCCCCTACCCTTTCTTCATCAAGTTATCTTTTCAACTTCTTTATCTTCTCTGCCTCCCCTCCAGTTGTCCCTTCCCTAATGCATAGGATAGCTCTCTATCCTAACAAAATAGTTTAAAGAAACAGAGTTTTTAGAAGTTTGTTATTAAAGTTATTGAATAATCTTTTGTGGTAGTGCCAGATAGTTTTATGTTATTTGCCTGTCTTTTCTTTTTTCTTAACTTTCACTTATCCTTTTGTCCATATGCTGGGTAAAATTAGCCTTGTACCAGTGAACCAGGGAATTTTTAGTTTAATATAAAGGTACAGTAGTTTATTGTAACTGGTGCCAGTTTAATCTTCTGGCTGTTTCGACTAGCACCTCCTCTGGTCAAAAACCTCTTTTCATTCGTAAGAATTTCCAGCATCAAATTTTGTTTGTGAATACTTAATTATTAGAAATAGGCAAGGAAGACAGTGCACTCTTAAAAGTCTATATTCACTAGTAGAGCTAATAGGATAGGTTATTCTATTCTCATTCAAAACAGTGTATGACAATTAACTTTAGACTTATCCTGTTTTCCATAAGTAAAGGATGTTCCTGTTTAATCTTTTGAGTATCCCATTGATTTCTAGAATACTGTGTATAAATAAGACCTCTCCATAGGAATTTGATATTTTATCTTTACAGAACATGAAGTAGACACCAATTAACTTTTGGAGAGCACTATCTTTCAGTTTAAACTCTTAGTAAGAACAGCTTCCTCTGTCATCATTCCTCTGTCATCAACATGTTACTACAAAGCTGCATAGTCGAATGTTTTCCAGATGCCAATTGAAATGGACACAGTATGATCCCCACCTACTAGAACAACAGATCTAGAAGTTGTTTTCTCAATTTAGGATTTTGTTTTGGACAGGGAAATACTATGGTTTAATTTGTAGACTTCATTTTTTCTAGTATTTTTTCTTTTTCATATGTTACTCTACTTTCACTTAGAGTTAATACCAATTAAAAAATTAACATAGCTTTTCTACATTAGTTAAAAATAAGGATGGGAAGATTTATTTTTAATATGTTTTTCCCTGCTGTGTATTTCTAATAGAAAAATAAGGACAAAAATATAGATTGCCTTCCACCTGGTTCTTGTAAATAATGTTTGATGTCTGTTGTGTGACCTTTAATGCTTGAAAGAGTCATTCGGGAGTTGAGAGCAAAGAGAATCTAGCTCCGTAGAGCAGATGGAACATTGGGATGCTGCCAAAAGGCTGGGTAGAGAATTTTTAGATTATATTTTCATATCAATAACTATCTGGGAAGAATTTTGTTTCCAGAGAATTTACTAAAAGAATGTTTGTGTATTTCTGTTCCATGGTTATACAAACTATCAGGCAGATTTCTATACTACATAAAGGCACAAAATAAATTAGGCAATTTAAGGGGTCTGTATCCACTCCTGGGCCACTGAATCCTAGTTAGGGCCTACGTGGGCCAGTTCCTCATTAACTATTAGGTTTCTTGTTTAGAACAAGGGGATTGGATCTAAAGGTAGATATAGATAAATCATTCTATTAACTACTTTATAAATTGAACTACTGACATTTTGGGTGTCTGAATGAGGTACATTTTTTCTCTAGTTAAAGAATTGTAGATGAATAAATCCTTTCTTTCAAAAGCAATTTTAAAAGATGTTTGTATTTTCTCAAAAAATAAATGGAGAGGAATGCTTTGGAGGCATTCAGAATATTCTCATCTTGTTAACCTCTAGAGAAATAACAAACTTTTCATTAATATATGCACTGTTTTCTATAACATTTATATTTATGTCATCATATCACTTTTGGAAAATGATAATGAAAATGATAATAATTATTTACCAAATAGAGTGTATTATTTTCTCCTTCATGATAGTGAATGAATATAAAAATTTTGCTTGCATTTATTATCAGTTTATATACACTCATATAATTATAAATTTTACTAACAAGTTTGCTTTTTTCCTTTTTAAAAATTATTGTGGTCCTTGGAAGTTCTTAGATAAACAAGTCTCTGGAAATAAACTTAGTAAAACACTGTGGTCCTATAAAACAGCATACTACTTTATTTGGAAATAGTAGAATTCGCAGAATGTAGCTGTAAAGGGCATGTTACTCAGATTACTTGGTACTGAAGACTCTTACTATGAAAGTGAAGTATTTCTGAAGGAGTAGAGCACAAATAGCTAAATGTTTGGGCCAAAAAAGTTATCACTTTATCATTTTGTAAAATCTTGTTCAATTTCATCATATATATATTGCAAATCTTTTTTTTTTTTTTTCATTTACAGGTAGCATAACAGATGAAACAGGGGTGACAATGACTAGGCTTAAAATACTTGTAACTATAGGATGCTGATTTAACTTACCAGAACTGGACTGCCTTTAGGAAAATGATAAAATGCGGTTAAGGTCCTTTTAGATGTAGAGAGATGTTTTAGGGTTTTAAACTTCCTTTAGAAATCCATACCTCTGCAATGAATATTATTTTCCCTAAGTTTCTTCACTGTTTTCTTGTTGCTTTGTTTTTTTCCTGGCAGGGAAAGCGTTTCCATGATAGAACTCTTTCCCTTTACCTCATCTCCTGTCCAGTCTTTCTTACTTTCTTGTTCTCTTCCTTTCCAAAATATTACTTTCCCAGTCACAATCTTACTTGCTAATATCTCACAGCTGTGAAGAACTTCAGAGGTTCTAGACTGCTGATTACCCACCAATGAATTTTCTTAAATGGTCACATAGGCTGTGTTGAAATATTTAGTAATGGAGAAATTACTTTATAAAGTAAATTAAATATAGTTGCTAGAAAATTCTTTATTATTTTTTCCAGGATCTATCTGAAAATCAGTCTGTCCATCCATCCATCCATCCATCCATCCATCCCCATCCTATCATCCTTGTCTTCTAGGGTTAAAAGAAAGTATGAAATGTCAGCCCTGTAAGTGTTTGAAGGTTGTTTTAAGCACCAACCCCAGCTCTTGGCTAAATAAATCCTTTTTTTTTTTAGTTGTTCTTCACATATCACTATTTCCAAATGCATCTAATAATTTTCTTTTTCTCTGCACCTATTTTGTATCACCAAAATCACATTTAAACTCATATATATATGAGCAGTACAGCATAAATATTATCTTCTTATTTTGGGTATCCATGGTTTATTTATTTGTTTATTTTTGCTTCTCTAGCCTATTGGTAATCCAAATTAATCCCATTGGATATTAAGGCATTTAAGTGTCTTATACTTATTTGTAATTTGGTTAGGTCATACTTTAGTGTAAAGTATATAGTTGATGATTTCAACCTAAAAATGGCTATATTATTCCTATTAAATTATGTCATGCTTTGAGTTTCTGTTCTTTGACAGTTTTCAGTATATTACTTTACTGTTAATATTTAAATTTGCTTACACATTTATCTATAAGTACAAATAAAATTTGAAATAAGGCAGTTGGGAACTGAGTTATGAAGTATTCCAATACAATGTGATTATAAATACCATCTATATCTTGATGACTTGAAGTCTGTTTCTAAGCTCCAAATTCTTATGTTTTGCTGACAGCTTAGAAATTTCAAATTTCACATGTCCAAAAATCTATCTCTTGATTTCTACTGCCAAGTCTGACCTTCTAGTTATTCTTAGCATACAATTGGTCAAATTGAAAATTTGGAGTCAGCTTTAATTCCTCCATTTGCATCCTTACTTCCTTCCCCATTTGCTTTGTTAGTTTCAAATTCTAAAACCAATGCTTTCACTTTCTTTCATTGTTACTTCCTCCCCCCACCCCCAAATTCACGTCTCACCTGAGTCATCCCAATATGCTGTGATTCTGCTTCCATTCCATTCTGCTGTGACTCTGCTTCTCTGAGAAATTGCTTTCTCTACACAACAGTCAAAGGATCTTTTAAGAATATAATAATGAATACTCTTAAGTGTAAATGAATGCCATATATATGTCAATTAAAGTGACCAAATCATAAATATATATGTCAGTGAGTTATCACAAGGAAGACTCACCCTATCACCTCTTCCCAGATCAAGAAATAAAACACCAAATCTCAGTAGCTGTCTTATGCCAGTGTCTCTACCACCCTCATCCTGTCACCTAAAGTAACTGTGATCCTTCACTTTAACAAGATGCATTAGATTTGGCTGTTTAAAATTTCACATAAAGGGAATCATCATAAAAATCTTTTGGGAATCCAATAGATTTTTTTGAATTCCAATAAAATTTTTGGAATCCAATTCATTTCATGCACATCCATGTTGTAAATAGAAGTAACTTTGTTTTCATTTCATTCCAGAATGGTGTTTCACTATATGAATAAACCACAATTTATCTATTTTAATGTTGATAGATAGATGAGTTGTTTTCTGTTAGGATCTGCTATGAATAATACTTCTATGAACATATCTTATGTCTTTTGGTGCACATATATATGTACCGTGTTATTTGATTTATTTCTAAGAGAAGATTCACTAGTTAAAGGGTAAACATAAATTAGATTACAGTAAATACTTCCACTTTACTATGTGACATACTTATTTACACTCCTGCTGTGAATGAGAATTCCACTTTTGCCATATCTTTACCATGTGCACATACAACTGATTTTAAATAGCAAACCAATTACAAATATAGATAGTTCAGTAAGAACAGAAGAAAAAATAAAGGTTGACAATGTCAAGAGATAAGCTATGAAAGGTGACAGGTTCCTGTTGTTATTTTAAAATCAGGAGATAGATGAAAAGTAAAATCAAGTAATGTTTTGAGACTGATATTTTTTCCCATGGGTGGCTCTCTTGGAAAACATAGACTCATAGGAACACACAGGGACCAAAATAATCAACCTAATTAAAATGTCCCTTTGAGGAGTGGAAACTGCATTCTTATCCATTCTATTGGCTTCTGCGGAAGGGATAATATCAAATATTAGAGGAGACATCTTGCTTTAACAAACTCTTTTTTAAAATATCCTATTATAAATGAGTGGATTATTTTTCCCTAAATATGCTACCATATCCAATTTCAAAATATTTTTTGACATTTATTTTATTTTTGCTATCACATTAGTTTGTTTCATTGTTTATGTATTGAAAGTATAGGATCTCCCCCGTCAGGTGTTACCACATTGCACCCACCACGAAGACATGGTTCACTGTACTCCCTCCCCACCTTGCTCTTGCCCCCTCTGTCCTTGTGCCCCTCTACATGTATATTATTTCTCTATTTCTTTTGTCTTTTCTGTCTCTTCATTCTCATTACTCACCTGGCTTTCATCTCTCCCAGACTTGTATATTTCCTCTTAGCTTACCAAATACAACTGTTTAAAAGTCATGTAAATTTGCAGCACATTTATAAATCTATAATTTTGAGGTCTAACAATGACAGTTGAGAAGTACTGATCTAATTGTCTCATACTCATTATAATGAACCTTCATGAGCGAAAACCAGTGTTAGGATCTCAGGTCCAAACCAAAACATTTCTGTGAGGGGAAGGAGGGCACTATTAATAATTATGTCATGACAGCCAGCGAAGAAAGACTGTTGAGGGAAAATTGGGACTTACTGCTATTGAGCTCAGCAAGTTTTCAGTCTCCCTCCATTTCCACAGCTATGCATGGTTAGACACTGAGACATGGTGAACGTGGACATGGTAGACACTGAAATTTAAAGACATTGTAGCTCAAGAAAAGGAAAATTCTCCCCAGAGTATCACACAGTAGAAAAACCATGAGTTTTGAGCTAAATTTTAATTCCTGTTCTAAAAATCACTAGTTGTGTAACTTTGGTTATCACTTGACCTTTGTTATATTGAGTTCTTCACTGTAAAAACCATAATGACATAACAATGAAATAAAATGCTTGAGAAAGTGTTTTACTATGCCATTACCAAAAAGATACTGAGTACATTTTAATCTCCACATAGGCTCAATGTTTGCAGATAGGAAGGTGATTAAAAGAAAGGGAGGGAACTTCATATGGTCTTATTTTCACAAGTCTTAATTTGTAATGTTGTGCACATTTTAAATATTTTTCTGCATTCTCCACATATTTACTCCCAAGAACAATCCTCTGAGTTGGGCATCACAATTGTTTTCTTTTTTTTTTTTTTAAGATTTATTTTTTATTTATACGTACAAGCTGGGGCACAGGCCAGAGGCGTGGGGCGGCGAGAGGGTCCACCAGAGACAGAGCTGGTAGCAGAACAGGCAGATCAGAAATACACTGCTGAGGGGAGCAGCGGGCAAGGCAGGAGAGGTCTGCCTCACCATGTGGGACTCTCCCCGGCTGGGTGTCGAACTTGCTCCTCCACTGCCGAGACAGCTCCACAACGCAGCGCTCAACCTCTGCGCCACCAGGGAGGCTCTGGCATCACAATTGTTATATCCATATCAGAGACAAAGAAACTGAGACTGAAGAAGTTCATAGATTTGGCAAAGTTTCATAGTTATTAAATGTTAAGTCCAAGAGACTTAAACCTGTCTCTTGAATTTTGATCCAGGACCCATTCAGTTTCTTCCTGCTCCTTTCAGGTAAATAGATGGAGAATTAATTAACTCTGGTTCTCAAGCTTGAGATATCACATTGGTTTGAAAAGAATCTTAATAACGTATTTAAAGTGTGTTTGTTTATGATAGGCTCTACTGTGAGCCTGTATATATATATATATATATACACTCAGTATATATGATGTAAGTGAGGTGTTGGTTATAGTTCTGAAGCATTGTCTGGAAGATAAATGCATTTTATCTGGAATATAAAAATCATGAACCTTTCATTATCTGCTTATGTATTACACATTTAATGATTATCCTAAAACAAATATTCAATTTTGCTGTTTCTTTTCTCTGAATTTTGGAGATGCCTCAGCCTTCTGTTGTTTTCCTTCAGCCCTCTCTTCAGCAAAAGCATTATACTCTGCGAATGCTGGTGATATTGCATGAAAAATGAAATTAATTTCAATCTGAAAAGAAAAGCACATAAATAATTTCAAAGGTAGATGGAAAGTAAATTGTGAGCCAACTATTGAGAATTATTCTGCACTGCCTTCTTTGATTGCTAGCATGAGGAGGCTGGAGTAATTCCTAAAATCTTTGGTGTTTGATAGTCTGGACTTTGCTAGTTCTTCAATAATGAAGAAAAGAAGGGAAAACAGGTGGACAGAGTTCCCAGAGAATGGGAGTGCCTCAGGCCTAGCCAAGGGGAGTGGGCTGACCCCGAGCACTGGTCAGGGAAGGGGCCACCCACATTGCTGCAGGTTCGGGTCAAATAACTCACAAGTGTTTCAGAAAACACTGGACTAAAAGAGCAGAAAGAAATACATGTGCTTTTCAGGATTTGGTAGAATGGTTTAAATGAAAGATAAAATCCATATGGAAAATTTAGATACATTTTTAGGTTTAATTTTCAACAAATAATAACTTTGTAAGCTATATTTCATATACCACATAATTTATAAATTTAAAGTGTAGAATTTAGTGGTTTTGGTATGTTCACAAAATGGTGTAACTATCATCACAATCAATTTGTCTATTCTGGGCATTTGATAAAATATGTGGTCTTTTGTAATTTTTTTCACTTAGCATAATATTTCCAAGATTACCCATGCTGCATTGTAAGTCAGTACTTCATTTTTTATTGATGAATAATAATCCCTTTTAGTGCTATTATTTATTCATTAGTTGATAGAGATTTGGATTGCTTATACTCTTTGATTATAGCGAACAATGCCTTTATGAACATTTGTGTATACTTTTTGGAGAGACAATGTTTTCACTTCTCTTGCATATATACCTAGAGGTGGGATTGCTAGGTCATATCATAATGATGTTAAGTCTTTGAGGGACTGCCAAACTGTTCTGAAAAGTGACTATACGACTTTACATACCTATTGGCCATGTAGAGTGTTCCAGTTTATTCACGTTCCCATTAATACTTGTTATTATTCTATTACTTTTTAAAATATAATCATCCTAGAATATGGTAAGAGCCGTCTCATTGACTTAGACTTTTTGGGCTGCTATAGAAAATACCATAGGTGGGTGGTTTGTAAACAACATTTCTCTCTCACATTTCTGGAGACTGGGAAATCCAGGATTATGATGCCAACAGATTCACTGTTTACTGAGGGCTTCCTGGTTCATACATGGTCATCTATTTGCTGAATCCTCACATAGGGAAGGGATAAGGGAGCTGGGTGGAGTCTCTTTTATAAGAACGCTTGTCCCATTCATGAGGGTGAAGACCTCAAAACCCAGGAATCTTCCAAATGGCCCTCTAAAAACATTATATTGGGCATTAGGATTTCAACATATGAATTTTGAAGGGACACAAACTTTCAGAACATAGTATTCATTAATTTGCATTTTTCTGATTGCTAAGTATCAATTCAATTTGTTTAGTATGTGTATATATATCTTATAAATGTATCTATATATTTTTATGCCATCAGGGGAAATACTGGATATCTAAAATACTGATTTGAATGCTTTTATCCTGAAATATTTTTTCCATTGTGAAAGTTCTTAGTTCATTTCATGTAATTAATTTCCATAGCTATGTTTTCCCCCTGGATTTTTCGTATAGCAGTGGGTTGTATAGACTTATTAGTACGTCTTTTCTGGGGGCAACGTATTATTTTCTCTAGAAAGACTACAACTCTCAGAAGTTAAAGTCTATGCCTCTTTTTTAGTTTTGAGACACTATGAAGATCTAATACAAAGCTGAGCATGCAGTTTAGGCTCAATAGGATTGTATCAGTTGACTGGTTCTGTCAATTACTTTTGCTAAGCTGGCTTCAATTTTCTTAACTTTAATGAAAAGAAAATAACTGAACCAAAATTCACAAAGAATAAACTTCAACAGTATGGGGATTTTTTCCCAAATTAATTTTTTAAATTCATAGCTTGGCAGAGCTTGATGACCAGTTAAAACTACATCCCAAAGATAAGGGGATTGGGACAAGTCCCCTGTGGAGGAGAGAGTGTTGCACAGGGGCCCTGTGCTGCTGTTTCATGACTTTGTGTGGGTGTTTTCTCACCTCTATCAATAGAACAAATAGAAGCTCATCTGTAGATTCATCTGGAGGCTTGTTTTTTTAAAGATTTATTAATTTATGCATACAAGTTGGGGTATAGGCCAGAGGTGTGGGGGGGGGCAGTGAGAGGATTCGCCAGAGACAGAATGGAGAGCAGAACAGGCAGATTGACTGAAGTGCACTGCTGAGGGGAGCAGTGGGCGAGGCAGGAGAGGTCTGCTGCACCATGTGGGAATCTCCCTGGCCGGGTATTGAGCTTGTGCTGCAGTGACTCTGGATAGCTTCATAGTGCTGTGCTTAACCTGTTGCGCCACTAGGGAGGCCCCATCTGGAGGCTTATTAAGGGGTATGTGAACAAAAGTATTTTTAAGGTTATTAGTTTTCATTCATTCTATTTTCTTATGCACACTACCAAAATCCATTTACTTGATAACTCACTTATCATGTTTTTTTCCCTACCTCTGCAGTCAGATTTTCTCCTTACCATTTTATGCCAATGAAATGTGGCTTCTCACCCATCTGAACATGCCATGCTACTGTGCTAGTGTTGTTAAATCCTCCAGAGAAGGAAGAGTAGGGAAAAACAGTCTTAAAATACAGCTGTTAGCAAAATCTTCTTCAATCAAGGAGATATGCACAATATTCCTAATCCTTCTAACTAAGATATTCATTTCCAATATATGTTTCATTTTATGTTCAGTAAGTACAAAAAACCTGTGAAATATTTATATTATTTTGATCAACTATGTGCAACCAATACTTTAATAGGCATTATGTGTTGTTATAGACTATTAATAATTCACTCCAGAAGGAAATCTATTATTCCTAGATGTTTAAAATCTCCAGCAATAAAAATTAATTTCAGTGTATGGATATACATTTGTAGTAAGAAATAAGCTAGCATTAAAAATCCTTTCAAACATAAAATTATTACCCTAAAATCATATTTGTATATGCTATAAGGGAAGTCACATGGAATGATAAATTTAAGAAGAACAAGGATCAAGCTACATTTTCGACAATTGAAGAAAGGCTTGTCATAAATTTGTTTATAAATTATAAAATAGATAATGACATCAAATTGATGTGATAATTATATTCCAATGGGTACACTGAAAACAGTATTGTTAGTATTTATATTGTTCTGGATTACACATAATTTGCAGCTCTTTAAACTGTGAAAAGAGGGCCTCCCTTGTGGTGCAGCCGTTAAGCGCTGCGCTGTGGAGCTGTCAGCAGCAGAGACACGAGTTCGATGCCCGGCCGGGGAGATTCCCACATGGTGTGGCAGACCGCTCCTGCCTCGCTCGCTGCTCCCCTCAGCAGTGTATTTCTGTCCATCTGCCTGTTCTGCTCCCCACTCTGTCTCTGGTGAACCCTCTCGCCGCCTTATGCCTCTGGCCTGTGCCCCAGCTTGTATGCATAAATAAATAAATAAATAAATAAAACTGTGGAAAAGAAAACTTTTTATATGTCAACCTAGAAATTTATAAAGGAGTAGGGGCATTGAGCAAAAATAATAAAGTGAAGAACATTGCTGAAGAATAGAGTACTTTCCAACTTACAAGCTTTTTTATAACTTGCTGTCCACTCTGATACTGTTCATTATACTAGTTTTCGTTCTGACTTCATCTCAAAAATTCTGATGTTGGGGGGAAGGTGAAGGAACGAATAGAATAATGGCTATCCAATCTCTGAGCACATTCTGCTTCTGAGAGTCATCTTAGACGGTGCTCCTTACTGAGTCTCTTGAGAGGTGAACCAAGTCTGCCTTTCTAGAACTTTCTGAGAAGGCTCTTGCTATTTTTCTTCAGAGTGATTTTCATTATTTCTTAGTGTTTCCTTGTCAAGATAGTGAAAGCACCTTAAAATATTTTCAAGATAAAATAAATCCTAGTTATATCTAAATGATAATATGCAAAATTTCAGAAAAATGGTTGCATTTTAAACATTACAAAAATATTGCAAGTTGTTAAGTATACTGCAATGTTTGATTTGGCAGCTGAGTAGCAGAGCTTTAACTGAGTGTAGTATTTTCATCATTTCAAGCCAAATATGGTAAAATTTCAATTCTTGACAATGTCCCTCCATATATAGGTCTCTGTTTATAGTTTGACTTGGATTTATCACTCATACAATTCACTCTATGTGGTAGAATGGGGTTTCCTGCCTTTGACCTTTTCTTGTGATTTGGCTCTTGCCCTGAATCCTCTGAGATCCAGACTCACAAAGCTAGTAAGAGGGAGTCTTTGGTAAGATAGAAGAAGGAGATAGGGACTATGTATGTACAGGGTCTTGGGAAAAGATGGGTGGATCATTAAGAAGAGTGTAATGAGAGACTATTTCCAAGGGTGTGAAATGAGTGAGGGTAACCAACAGCGGGGATTATTGCTACACATAGGCTTGAAGGGCAAGGAGAAGCACTGGTGATCAGAACACAGAAGCTGCGTGACTGTGGTCTTTGGAAGATGAGGATAACGATTGGTGGGCCGTGGCAGAATAGAACCCAGATTGATTCTCCTCCCACCTTTGATCTCCTTCAGGTGCCTCCAACCATCCAAGCACAACTGAAGAACAGAGTAGAGGGCTACCATTGATGCAGTCCCTAAGGCCAGCTCTCTGGCGGCACAGAGCAGGATGGGGGAAAAATAGAAAGAATATTTGAGGAGCATTTAGAGAATAACATGGTAAGAATAACAACATTCTGAACTTCATAAGAGGTTTTAAAAGAAAGTTACATATTGAAACTAATTGTTCCTGGATTTCTAAAGGAATTGACTGATGGTATGAACAAATGCTTGTGTGTTGTTCCCCTACCCCCACCATCTCCTGACCCTCACCTTGACTTTCAGTATCTGAGCACATTCTGATTCTGGAAGTTACCTCAGAAGGTAACTAACCCTAACCACCAAAAAAAAGACAGTATTAGGAGATGGGCCCTCTGGGGGTAATTTGGGTTTAGATGAGATCATGAGGGCTGACCCTCCATGGTGGGGTTAGTACCCTTATAAAAAGAGGAAGAGATACCAGTGCATTTTTTTTTTCTCTGCCACATGAGAACACAGTGAGAAGGCAGCCATCAATCAGCCAGGAAGAGGGTCCTCACCAAGAACCTGACCATGCTGGAAACCTGTTCTTGAACTTTCTTACTTTTCGATCTGTGAGAAAAGAAATGTATGTTGTTTAAGTCACAACATCTATTACATTTTGTTAAGAAAACCCAAGCTGACTAGGGCAAGGATTCGGGGGTCTTAAAGCTGTCCTTCTCTACACAACATATATACATTCCCTGACTGAGAAAAAGGACCCCAGGGAGTAACGGGGGGAAAAGAACTTTCAAAGCAGACATAATATGAACCGATAAGGAGATTGACAGAAAAGGAAATGAACTTTTATGTTTCATTCTCTGTGGGATTTATTACTCAATGGTAATATTTTCCTTTCTCATAACTGATTCTTCTCTATCTTTCCAAAAATGAGAAATTATACATGTTTGTGTATATATGTTTATTTCCAAATAGTAATAATTAATTTTATAGACTTTAAACTTAAAAAGTGAGTCTTATTTCAGTGCTTAGAAAGTTTCTGTATCTATACTACTTCAAAATCTTACAGTGTCAGAACTTTACAATTCAAAACTATATTTAACTTGTGTGTTCCTGAACTTGGTGTAATTACATTGTATTAAACTTTTAGCTCTATTTATTCATGCACATATGCATTTGAAAATAATTTTAGAAGAAATAAGTGAACAAATACGATTTTCATATATCAAATTGAAACAGGGTCTGATAATAAAATGAATGTATTTGTTCTTTGAATATGTTCCTTTCTAACTTCTCTTTAGGAAAAGTGATTTAATAGTGACAGAAACTGAGTGTTAAGAAGGCTGTCCAATTATGAATATTAGAATAATATTGGAATGATCTCTCTATATAAAAGGAAAGAAAAAACAAATGAATTTGTGAGGACATGTGTTCTCTCTTGCTCACTCACTGGGAAGACATGAATAATTGTGGTGTTGAGGCAAGATATAGTTGAGTATCAGCAACACTGTTGCTTTTATATTTAGTGGAAAAGTTCTCATGTTAAAGTGGAGTATGTGTTGGGATTTCCATTGAAGAGCAAAAAAAGTATACATATTGAGGGAAATATTATTCTGGTCTTCAGACTAATTAGAAAGAGCAGGCATAAGGTGGGAAGTAGTGAGAAGTTAACTGCACATCTTGCAACCATAAATGCAAAAAAAGTTGTTTACTTGGGAAGCAGATTTCAGAAAGGAGAAACTGAATATGACGAACTGACTAAAAACAGCTAAGTATAATGAAATATCAGTATGAAGGGTAAGGATGGTTTAAAACTGAATTTGGTGTAATAACCAACAAAAGTGAAATCATCTAAATATGTGGCGTGTAGACAAGTTAACCAGTGCTAGAAAGAGGGCTGATCTGCCAGGATTCTGTTTTATTTTTGTCTTATCTGTCAAGGAGAAAATACTAAAAAAATACAAAAAAATAGGTAACACAAATAATATAAAAAAATAAGATGCCATTGAAGCCCTCAATAAATGGAATGAATGTGGTGGTAAAAACAGAAGTTTGCAAAATCACTTTTTCTTTTTTGAGATATAATCACATGTGGTAAAATGTTCAGTTCTCAAGTGTGAAGTTTAATGGATCCTGACAAATGTGTATAATGGGTAACTCCAATAGAGATTAAGAACATTGTTGTTATTCTAGAATGTTTCTTGTGTCCCTTTCCAGACAATCTCCATCCACTCTCCCCTGTTGAGGAAATGTTGGTTCTGATTTCTATTATTTGGGCTGATTCTTGAACCACATATAAATGGAATCCTATAGCACTACTCTTTTTGTGTGGTTTCTTTTGCTTAATATAATGTTTTTGGAGAGTTACTTATGCTGTGGTAAGAAAGCTGTGTTTGAGTCCCAGTACAAATACTCTGGTTATGAGATCACCATTTATATTTCCATCTCCCATGAGGGTAGGGATTTTTATCAATGTCCTATCCCCAGTGGCTAGAATAGAACCTGACACAATATGTTTGTAATTTCTTAAGTATAATTGAAAATAAAAGTAATAATCTTCCTGAATTAAGTGCCTCTTGAACAAATTTCAGTCTGTTTCTGAGAACCTCAAGTTAGTCTGTATATTTTTTGGGGCAAGCAAATAGAATGAACTTTCATTGAGGATTTATTTAACAATACTGAGTTACCCAATGTGGGCAAATTGCTTGTCATAACTACTTGGTAATCGGAAACTGAGAATTCATATGGGCTATTGCTAGACCTGCCGAACTGGGTGGGGCTGAGAAAGAGAGAAAGCCTAGTTGTGGAGCTGGAGATGCACAGGACTGAGTCCTCTGAGAAACAGACTCCAGAATGGGATTGTATAATAGATGTGCAAGAGATTAACTCAGGGAGCATGTGTAAGGGAAAAAGGGGAGGACATCGAGAAGTGATGGGGAGAACTGTGAGATCATAATGCAGTGTGAGAGAAAGAAAAAAAGAAGGGTTGGTTAGGAAGAGTCTCAAGAATGCAGCAGAGTTATAAGAAAGTTTTGGCCAGCCTCAGCATTCCCATGGCCTGTCATTGGCTGGGCAACCAATGAGAAGTACGGTCTCTGCAGGAACAGGGTGGAGGATTCAGAGAGCATCAGCCAGGGCCTTCTGTGAATTATGCTCCACATATGATCTCTAAATGATGCATTTTCATGGCCACATCTGCTTTTGGTGTGGATGGGATTAAAAGCAGTATTACACATTACATTGTCAATAAGATGACACAAACCTTGTTCAATCTAGCTGACTGATCATGAGAAGTAGGGTAGAGAAACACTGAATTAGTAAGGAAGAATTGTAATCTGGAAGGATTGAAAAAAGTGAAATAGGCAATGACTGATAGAGATTCCTGTGTGATTTGTGCTGAGCGAAGCTAAATGAACAATAAGCTGCAGAATACACTTAATTATATAGAATTTGAATCTTCAGATTCTTCTGTGGCAAAATTATAGTGCATTTAAAAATATTGATGGAATGCACTATATTGGAATCCAGAAAAGGAATATTGAGGAGAATTAAAAATAAGAAAAAGCACAGATCTATAGCAGTAGTATAAAATAATAATTATGTGATCTGAGAAGTTCAGGGTACTGTTTAGCTTTCTATTTTTTTTAAACTCCTACTAGCATTCCCTTATACTTACTCAATAGCATTTTCTGCAAATGGATATATATCTTTTATATTTCGTTAACAAATAAGCTTATCCCCCAAATGAGTACTTTCTTAAAACTGCACATGCAAATTTGATCACTTACATTTGATTGTGAAATTTATATACTTTAGGTTTTGATGCTTGAGTTTAGAAAGCAAATTAATCTAATCAATTTCAGAAAAACAGGATTTCCTGCTTGTGCCCTTATTCTCCCAGTTCTTCAGTGACATTAGAGTAATTGTGTTGATGATCTTTCTTGTTATAACCTGATTCTTATGAGTTAAATTATTTTGTGTTTTAGTAATAATGGACTAAGCATACTCATATTCAAAAGTAAACATATTATTATAAGTCCCTATTTTCTTGATTTACTTAAATATGTGGGTGAGTAAATGTAGTTTTTTTTATTTCTATTTTTCTAACATTAATAAGAGAGGTCTTATTAAGTGCCTTATAAATTATAAATTTGCTGTGAGGAGTGTATATACATAGCAAAACAAATATTCTTTACCATATTTTATTTAATTATTTATTTTGTTTTGATGTAACATTGGTTTACGTTCTTTACCATAGTTTACCTGGCATGGAAGATTTTGGTATTTATCTACTTTAATTTCTGGCATAGAATTTATTATATGTCTCTCCAAATTTTGTTTCCTCTGATATCTATTTTTCTACCATTTTTGTCTTACAACTTATGCATTCTGTAACCCATTATACTTTTATAAAAATGACATCTAAATTATTACTATTGAACATCTAAAGTACCTACTCTGTCTAAAATTATCATTTTAAGATATTTTAGAGTCATTGACAATAGTGCTAAAGGAAATTAAAAGAAAAAGTATGTACATTAGGAAAAATAAAATATTAGGTACCATTATTTTCAGGCTAGTAGAAACGAGAAATTTAAAAGCTGTTATCCCATAGAGTGATTTTCGGAAGTTTCTAATAGTCTTGGAAATATGAAGCCCAAGTCCTTCTGTAAGCCTTCTGTGATATTTTTATCTTTTAGTTATAGCATTTAAATGAAGATAATGGTGATTATAAAAAGTGTACACAGATGGTAGTTGCACAGCAAGTATCATGGCTTTCTATTAGGTTTTATTAGTAATACTTGTCGCGCGCGGTCCCCTGTCCAGCAGGAAGAAAGACGTGACTCGGGGGTGATCTTCAAAATGGTCTCTCAAACCTCTTTATTGTTCTCCTTATATACAATGTTTCCACCAATCCTCATACTGTGCTACTGGGCTGCTCCAATCAGGGTAAAGGTCAAACTGGGGCCGACCAATGGTCTTAGTGATCACGCGCGCACGAGCTCCAAAGCCACTGTACACGTGAACATCACGGGCTATG
>PVIJ01004851.1:29287-111684 GCA_004024925.1 Scalopus aquaticus | reverse complement strand
AAAGCCAATAACCCAATCAAAAAATGGGCAGAAGAGCTCAAAAGGCACTTCTCCAAAGAAGAAAAGCAAATGGACAACAGATACATGAAAAAATGCTCAACATCACTTATAATCAAGGAAATGCAAATCAAAACCACTATGAGATACCACCTCACACCTGTGAGGATGGCACACATTAAAAATACAGGCAACAACAAATCCTGGAAAGGATGTGCAGAAAAAGGAACTCTTCTACACTGCTGGTGGGAATGTGAACTGGTCCAACCACTATGGAAAGCTGTATGGCGATTCCTCAAACTGCTCAACATGGCGCTTCCGTACGATCCAGCAATACCACTTTTGGGAATTTACTCAAAAGACACAAAAACACTAATCCAAAAGGATACATGCACCCGTATGTTCATTGCGGCACTGTTCACAATAGCAAAGGTATGGAAGCAACCCAGATGCCCAAAAATAGATGATTGGATCAAGAAGATGTGGTACATATACACAATGGAATACTATTCAGCATTCAAAGAAGATAAACACATGCAATTTGCAGCGACATGGATGGAATTAGAGGGGATCATACTCAGTGAAATAAGCCAGGAAGAAAGAGAAAAATATCAAATGGTTTCATTTATAACAGGACTATAAGGAAACCAAATAGGAGAGAGACACTCAGTGGGTAGGGGTGGAGGGGGGCGGGGGGAGGGGAGCAAAAGGGCACAAAATGGAATAGAAAAGAACACAAGGGACCATGGAGATGGATCACGGGTGAATTGGTGGTGGGCTACCCAAGGGGAATACAAATGTAAAAGACATAAATAACAATAAAAATATATATTTTAAAAAATATTAATTAAAAAATAAATAAATACATAAATAAATATCCTTTTGGTGGAAGCAAAACTTCCTAATATGGATCTGAACTACAAAGTGAATCTTCTAAGGCAGAGGCATGGATACCTGAACACTTTTTAACAATTGCCTGCACCCAATAAGAGAGGTGGGGTAAGAGGTGAAATATCTAATTACAATATTCCCAGTAAATTTTATCGCTATTTGAGGACAGGATATCCAGAAACATGCTGCATGTATGAAGTTTTCCATTGTCCAACAGCAATCCCTTATAGAGACAGGCTAAGTCAATCTCTAAAGACATTGTTCATAATTGTAACTGCTAGGGAAAGAACCAAGAGAATCGCTACAAAGTCATTTGACAGATATAGCTCTTGGCATTTTAATCTTACTCTGTGATTTTGGCGACAGTCAATTTAATGTCATTTTGATCCACTTAGCACAAGGGATGGTGCTTCCCATATTGTTGTAGGCTTAGACATTTGTAAGCTGCAGACATTCCCTAAAGTAATACAAAATCATAAAGGGAAGACTTTTCATTATCCTGCTACAATCAAGTTGGGATTCCCTTCTAACAGAATAGCAAATGGTGTCCAAAAGAAGTTTCTACAAAAATGAAAATCACCTGTAATCTAAATTATTTCATGATAATAGCCAGCTGCAAGCTATTGAGCATTTGAAAGGTGACCAATATGTAAAAGAAATGAATTCAAATTTCACTTGATTTCAGCTAAATTAATTCATATAGACACTTGTGACTACTGGCTACTATCTTGGACAGTACCAGGGGAAATATCAAATCAGAAGGGTCATTGCTTTGGCTTTCCAAAATTTCTAAGACTAAGTGAATAGCACATAAATCACAGTCTGTAGTCCTCAATCCATGTTTCTGTTTATAGTGACATTTATGTGTGAGTTGTCTGTGTGACAGACAGGGCAACTACAGGTTATCACATTGAGTTCCTAGTAGGTACAAAGCCTGATACGAGGAAGAAAAGAAAATAGCAGAAATCAAGACAGACAGGGTTGCAAAAGGCAATTTCTAACATCTGGAATGAATTGATCATGGAATAGAAGAGAAAATAAACAATTAAGCAAGAGTCCTTAATGCACCAAAGGAGAATGTTAAATACTGCAAACCAAAATGATCAAATGATTTGGGGTCTCTTTCACTGACTACAAAACAAAAGATTAAAATATAAAGCAAGTAGGGAAAGCCTACTTGACCTTGTTTTGTGATCATCTCTTGCCCCTGTTCTTTAAACCCTTCTAAGTAGAGGTCATCATTCCCATCTTGATTAAATGTTTCTGGGTCTTAGTGATAAAGAAGTTAATGTAATCAACAAAAGTGACATCTTCCCAAAGAGTCCTAAAACTTGGCTTTAGCCTGCATTGGTTCAGGTTGAACTTTTAGTCATTTGTTTTCTTGTAACTTTAGCATACTGCAAAACAAATTTGACATGTCAATTAAAAAAATACATATATTGCCAAATACTTAGGAACATTAAAAAGGCCATGGGGGAGAATTTGACAACTAGTGATAAAGTTAAATTTAAAGTGACATAAGTACATACAATTGGCTGAAGTAAGTATAATTTACTTGTCAATATAACAGCCCTTAAAAAGATCACAAAATCAGGAGGTTATAAACCATTACGTGAAGGTTGAGTTATAATATTCTTTCTAAACATTAGCAGAGTAAATTGAACTGGATAAGGAAAAGAAATGTGCACAGATGTGGGGGAAAAAAGATGGAGAAAAAGTAAAATGTAATACAGAGGGAATAAAATAGCTGAAAATATTAGCAAGACTCCAGTGGGAAACAAATTATTTTATGTCATATATATATAAACTGATGATGGTCCTAAATATGAAGTAAAAATATGAAAAAAAAAAACCTTGCTATCGTAATGTGTTCTTTGTAGATATGTGAAATGATTCTTATGTGATATGAGAGAGAGAATTGAGTCAAATAACCCACATGGCTTCTCATTTTATCTCCTCAACCTGTTATTAACCAATCTTTTATAGTGTCTAGCATTAAAGGGCTACCAAAAGGCCTACTTTCATTCATTTTGCTCTGAATGACATTTCATAAATTTAAAGTAATCTCATGTAAAAAAAAATTTCTTGTATTTTAGTGTAAATGTTACTTAATTTTACTAAATACCCTATTATACCTCTCAATGTGTCCATGAAAATATTTAGGAGAATTGCTTTCCTCATTAAGCTATTTTTCTCTCTCAGGAAGTTATGTTGTATTGCTTTTAGTTTCCCACTTGAACTTGTTCCCAAAAATCTTCCCTTTGCTATCATTTACTTTCTGTTACTTAAGACACTTGATGGATACAATGTTATTCTTGCTCATTTCACGTTGGTATTGTTCAGCTTATTCAAAATGAAAGGAGTACTGGACATTCCAACTACTTAAGGGAGAAATACCCAGGATTTTGTTTGTTCTATTTGTTTGTTCAGCTCTTATTTCAGTTGGCCCTACCAGTTGTTTTGTTCCCTAGAATACTACTCCCTGTAGCTCTATGGACATATTGCGTGGTCAGTTCCCTGAGTAAATTCAGGTGTGTTACCAACCAGGCCCCACCCAGTGAGAAGATAAAACCATCCTAATTCTCATCCAACAAAAAGGGAGTTAGTCATGCCAGTCCCAGTGACTCTAGCACCTGAGCTATTCTGAACTTGAAACTCTAACTTTTGGGCAACATGCTCAGCGTTTACAGAGGTTGTGGTGGCACATGGATTCTGGATTGCTAATGGTCCACATAATTCTGTTGCAGATAGAAATTACAGTCATTTATTGAGCACAATAAAAATATTTATTAATTGTGGTTTTAAGAATGCAATTGTAGTGTTCATTTGCATAAATAATTTGTGTTATGAGTTGTTTGGGTTTTATGTTCACCTTTTGCATTCTAGGAGCCCTAAAGCAAATCTACTGTGCAAACTGAGCTATATGAGTGAATCATCCTAACTGAACTAGTTGAAAATATCTCAAGTTGTGATAGCTTTTATTTTGGGCTTTTCTCAGAACAGATTCAAATGTAATGTTCTGTCCATGCCAATCTGCATCCTCAGGGTTATTGCTTTATAAGAACATCCTTTCTAATGTCAATAAATTATTAGTCTATTAATTGGACATGGAAATGTAAAGGACTCCCATCTCTTAAAAATATAAGTCTTATTGAAACAAGGACACAAGAATGATTCCTTTGAATTCTTCCATCTACTGCCCCCACACATGCTTCAAGAGCTTTGTTCTTGCTCTCTAATTCAAATCCAGTTGATATTTAAAATGTAATCAAAGTTCAACCAGAACTTATATTTTTTAAGTCCCAAACACCAGAACAATATATAACTAAAAATGATGTATATTTTACACATTATGAACAAAAGTCTGTTTTTCTAGGTATCAGTAAAAAAGCAAATATGTACTTCATACAAATGTAAATTAAAATCTAGCAATCCTTTCACCAAAGAAAATGTCTGCAGGATATTTCAAATCATGAAGTGTGTGCGTACACTCATTAACCCATGGGAATTAACCATCTGGCACATGATATACTTACTGGTTTGAAAGAAAAATAGGTCCTCTCAACAAAACACTCTCCATTCAATATGCAGAACAGTCATTAATAGAATACTCACTGTTGGGTTGAAACACAGGGAAATAAGATCTGGGGCACAGAAACAAGTCATCCTTAAAAAGTTATTAGAGTCCCAATGACATTGACAAAAGACCACACAGCAACCTTTTTTCTAACCAAAGATTCAACAACAAATAAGACAGCTGGATATGAAAAAGAGGTTCCACTCCTTGACACCTATAGGAGTTTATATTCCAGATCCATCTATCTATCACTACATATATGTGTGTGTGTATATATATATATGCCTATAATAATACTCATGTGCCTATCTATATGCCATAATAATATTCCACAGATTAACACTGCCCCTTTCATCCATAGACCTAGCTTTGAAAATGATGTTCCACTGAATTAAGCTAAAATATACCCAAGCTGATATGCAGTCCAGTTTCATACAGTTCTGTGGTACTTCACTACCTCCAAAGCAGCACCCAAATCTTTCTCACCCCCAGATAAATGAAATGGGTAGTCAAATATTTAGGGCAGAAATGTAAGTAAAGGTGAAGTAATTTACCCTAAAATTTCCACACCGAGATGCAGTACACTGAAATTTCAAGCAGTAAAAGTTATATAATTATATATCACTGTTGATTAAGAATTATAAAACCAGTCTTACCATTCCATATTAGCAGGGCAGTAGTATAGGGGTATGTCCTCATCTATTCATAAGCATTGCTTGAGTACCTCCTGCGTATTCAAGCTTCTATTTGAGACCCAAAGAAAATGCAAAAGAAACAAAGATGTTGCCCAGAAATTTCAAGTGTAATAAGGACAAAGAAACTATTCATATATGAGTCAACTTGGAAATACTTGAAAGGCTACATGTAAGTTTAAGAGAGTATGTATCATGGTAAAATAAAAAATCCTGAGTCAAGTAAACAATCAGGAAATGATTTTTTTTTACCAGATAAACCTTGACATGAGTTTTGAAAGAAGTAGAGTTCAGAGCAGTGTCTATGCCAATTTCTTTGCAAACTAAGACCTGGAAGGTCTGATAAGACCATATGGTGATATGATTTCCATACCCACATAGTTGATACCCCATTTGACGTCAACCAAAAAGACAATTTTGTAAAGATTATTACAAGGTTTACTGTCCAAATTCTTAAGGAAAGAATATTCAAGCATTTCATGTTGTTTGGAGAAGTTTCCCTCTAAACACTTAGAAAGGGAAGGTCCTTTTTAAATACTGAAATCAGGGAGGTCTTAACCTCAGATGGTGTGATTATGATATCACGAATCTTGAGAAAAATCATGATTTTTTAAATTTTTCTGGTGTCAATGGACCTTTCTTATTGTTACATTTGTTAGCTTGTTCTTTTTCCCTCCCACTCACCTTTCTTTGCCATTCTTGATCTCTAATTTCAAATCCCAACAGCAGCACTTTTGAAAAGAGTCAGGAACATGTGACCATGTTCCTGCACTAGATGAGCATCAGCAACCACCCACCCTCTAATCTAAACACCCCCCACTGGGTATAAAGTTTCAAATCTCATATACAGAGATAGAATAATACCAGGTGTTGGCTGGTTCCAAAGTGACCATAAGGATCAGGACACTAAATACATTAGAGGCTGGAATTCTAAGACTGAGAACCAACCTCATGTATTAATTCATTCATTAAATCACCACTTACCAATACTGCCTCTCCCTATTCCATCCCACAGAAGAGGATATAACAGAAAATAAGATTTTGTACCTGCAAGATATGATTCCTCTTGGCTTAAGAGAGCTATATTACAACCATGCATCTATCTTACCTATTTAAGTAACATCTTCCAGAATATTTTATTCATCTTCAGGTCCCCTTTATTCCTACCTGAAAGTTTTACCTGTACTAACTGTAGTACCTTGACCTATAGGAGGTAACCAATAAGTGTCTGTGAAGTGAATGAAAAAGAAAAGGATCAAACATACACATTATGTGCCAATCAATATATGATTGCATCCACATCTTACAGTTTGCAAAGAATATAATCAAAGAGACACTAATTGCTCTTATCTCTCTATGTGAATCCAAACTAAATTGAAAATATTAAGATCAGGAAACCTCCTGAATGGGATCAGATATTTGAAAATCATATCAGACAAGAGGTTAGTACCCAAATATATATTTTTAAAAAGACTCATACAACTAAACAAGCAAAAAAGTATTCCAATTAAAAAATGGGCAGAAGATCTAGACACTTCTCCAAACAAGACATAAAGATGATCAATAGGCACACGAAAAGACTTTCATGATCTCTTAAACAAATGCAAACTAAAGCAACAATGACATAATCTCACATCTGAGAACAGCTATCATCAAAAGACAAGAAAGAAGTGTTGGCAAGAATGTAGAGAGAAAGGCACACTGTCAGTTGGATGTAAACTGGTGTAGCCACTATGGAAAACAGCATGAAATTTTACTTTAAAAATAAAAATAGAAATATCTATGATATAGATAGCACATTTCTATTTTTTTAAGATTTTATTTTTATTTATTTTATTTATTTATGCATACAAGAACTGGCGTCTAGGCCAGTGGTGCAGCGGTGAGAGGATTCACCAGAGACAGAATGGAGAGCAGAACAGGCAGATCTACTGAAATACACTGTTGAGGGGAGCAGTGGGGGAGACAGGAGAGGTCTGCTGCATCATGTGGGTCAGCTCCCTGGCTGGGGATCGAACTCATGCCATAGTGGTTGGTGACAGCTTGATAGCTAAGATTTTAACCCCTGTGCCACCAGGGTGGCCCACATTGCTGAATATTCTACCAAAGAGTTCAAAAACACTAATTAGAAAAATACATGCACCCTTGTGTTCATCAAAGCATTTTTTACAATAGCCAAGATAAAGCAACAACTTAAGTGCCTATCAATGATGAAAAAATTAAAAATAAATACATGGTATATATAGAGTATTTCTCAGCAATAAAAAATGAAACCTTACCACTCCTGACAACATGGCTAGACCTAGAAGATATTATGCTAAGTGAAATAAGTCAGGTGGAGAAAGAAAAATACCATATGATTTCATTCATAAGATAAAGAAACAAAACAAATGAACACACATACAAAATACCTCTTAGATTATATGAGCAAATGGTGGTTACCATAAATGATGGGGGAAAGGAGGTGGGTAAGTCTGGTAAAAAATTGCGTGATGGTGGGTGGAAATTAAACTTTTGGTGATGATCATAACATAGTATATACAGATATCAAACTATAATGCCATATTACTGGAACATATATAATGTTATAAATCAATGCAACCTCAATAAAAATTAGCATAAATTAATAAATAAGTAGCACACACTTGCCTAAGAAGATAAGCCAAGAGGAGAAAGGAATTCAAGATTTAGAGTAGGACAACAAGATACATTTTAGGTGAGAAAAGCAAGAAGATCATCAGGGAGGAGACAGTGAATGAATGAATGAATGAATGAATGAATGAATGAATGAATGTGATACATTCATAGTGAGACATTCAACAAGATGAGAGTAGAAGCACTTTTTAGGGGGCAAAAAGGTATTTCTTTATCAAAACTTATAACCTTCAGTAATTATAATAATTTCTTTAATCTTCAAAGTTGACTTTGAAGCATCATGGAAATAGATGTCTAGTAGAAATGTTCTGTCATATTTCCAAATTGGATATCTTTGGAAGATACAGGTATTCCTACCAAATTATTCTAAAAGCCAGTTTGTACTTTTTACATTGTTGGTTTTATTCACAGGTGTAACGATTTTTGCTGTTTTTTGGAGCTGGAATTCTCCTGGAATGAGGGAGTCAACAGTCTCCAGGGCTGTCAACCCCAAGTAGCTCTTTCCCCCACGATTAGGCTATAGCACTCTACATTTTGCTTTCATCGCACCATTCTAAATCTATTAGTTAGTAATGTGTCATATTAAATCTTACGAGGCTATAAACTCAATGAAAGAGGAAACCTGTCTGCTTTACTCTTTGTTCTCCCAGTTACTAGCAAAGTGCTGGAGAGGAAGTAGGGACTCAACAATTACTTGTTGAATGAATGACTTAGTGAATAGCTAGACTCTACAGGAGCTCAGGATAGCTACACAGACAGACCTTTAAAAAGAACAGGAACGTGAACATCACAACTTCTTATAAAAAAAAAACCAATACATATTTTTGGCACACCACTGAGACTCCTCCATAACTCTCAACTTATTTTGTCATCTAGTTGATCTCAATGACAGCTTCATGATGTCAAATATCAGCTGTCACCTTCACTTAGTTATTCTCCTGTTCTGCCTACTCTCTCTATCTTAGGATTCCACAGCAACCATCTACTTTCTCTCTGAAATGTTTGCATTCAAATTCCCCTGCTGTCTTTATTGGGTAAAGTTTTTATATGGATATTTTAAAGGCTATTGACCTTTGAATCTTTCGGTTAAAGGCCATTCCCTGGTCAATTGACCTGTAGTCAGGACAGTGGGGTCACCTGCTATAGCAGATGACAATCCACATGTAAGGAATTGCTTAGTATAGATTTCCTCATGGAAAATGGGACAGTTTCTCTCAGAAGAGGCTGGCAAGCATAGCAGGCATCTAAAGACACCTAAAGTATTTATAGAATATCTTGGCCAGGGCATCAGGCTAAGAAAATAACACAAGTAAGTGGAGATTTCATGTGAAAAATTTTGCCTCGATCATTTGGATAGTCTTGGCAAACACATATTTTGGCATTCCTTATCCAAAAAGTCACCTGAGGGTTCCATTTTACTGTTTGAACTAAATAAAAAAAATTTTTTAAAAAGGTTTTTTTCTCCAAGGTAATTTTTTTTAAATTTTTATTTATTTTTTTTATTTTATGCATACAAGCTGGGGTGCAGGCCAGAAGTGTGGGGTGGTGAGAGGGTTCACCAGAGACAGAGTGGGGAGCAGAACAGGCATATCAGAAATACACTGCTGAGGGGAGCAGCGTGCGAGGCAGGAGAGGTCTGCCGCGCCATGTGGGAATCTCCCTGGCTGGACTTCAAACTCACGTCGCCGCTGCCGACAGCTCCACAGTGCAGCCCTTTAACCTGCTGTGCCACCAGGGAAGCCCTCTCCAAGGTAATTTTCATAGATTTTATTTTTAAAAGCAGTTTTTAGGTTCACGGAAGGATTGAACAGAAGTTATAGACATTGTTCATATACTCTCAGCTCCCACACGATTAATCGTCTTCATTATCAACATCATCCACCAGAATGGTGCATTTGTTACAACTGATGAACCTACATTGACATAATCATTATCACCCAAAATCCATAGCTAGAATTAGGTTCCCTCTAGGTATGGTGTATTCTATGGGTTTTGGACAAGTTTATAATGATATGAATCCACCAACATAGTATTAGACAATAGTTTCACTACTCTAAAAATCCTGAACACTCTCGCTGCCCACGCCTCTGGCCTGTGCCCCAGCTTGTATGCATAAATAAAAAAAATAAATCTTTAAAAAAAAAATAAAAAAATAAAAATCCTCCATGTTCAACCTATCCAACTTCTCTCCCTCCCTCCCTCAAACACCTGGCAACCACTGATCAAAACACAATTTTGCGTTTTTCAGAGTGTCATATAGTTGTAATTACACTGCAAGGATACTGCAAGGTGCTTTTCATTTATTTATCCCTCCCACACCTCTGTGTGTGTGTGTGTGTGTGCGTGTGTGTGTGTGTGTGTGTAGCAACAAAATAATAGCATAAAATAGATGAGCTTCCACACTTCAGCCCTGTGGAAACAGAAATAGAGAAATTCAAATTGTCCTGTTCATTCGGAGCACCATCAAAGGGATATATTATTAAATAAAGAAGGTCTTAAATTGCTAAGCCTATAGTACATCCCTGGCACTTGCTGCTCTGCCAAAATATAAAAACTGTTTTATAGCATGAAGTCAATAAGTGAGGCTGCTAGTGCCCTATGATTCTAACAGAGCTGGGACCCAGGTAAAAATAAATCAGCTTATTCAAAAGATGACTCACCCCAAACAACTGTCCGATCCCTGTGCCCCAGATTTTAAATAAGGATGAGAATTGTTATTTCCAAGAGTTGATATCCACTTTAATCAGGGGTGTGAGAATAGATGTGGTACAGTTTTCTGTATCTTTATCCCTTTTAGCAATTAAGATAATCTGGATGTGAGGGCTGGCAGGGACAAATCCACCTGAGTCCCTCCAGTGATTGAACTCGTCAAGCAAATGTACAGAGAGGACTAAGCCAAAGGTTTTATAGAAATCTCCTGTAGCTCTGCCAGGGCCAAGAACTTTCTCTTGGGGAAGATTTTTAATTACTTCATCTATTTCTGATGGTAAAGAGGAATCAAGTAATTCCCAGTCTTCTGCAAATCACCTAGACAACTTGGAAGGAATGAGAACTGACTGTTTATCTGTTCATGATACCGAGTTCTAATTTCTGTATCACTCTTCATCCTATTTCTGAAATAACTTACTAAGGAGCCCTGGGCCTGTATTTGCCTTTTTCTCCTTTGGGCACTGAACTCCCATTATAGTTATGAGTTTATTGTCAGAGCTCAGCAGCCAGCATAGCAACCGCTGGCTCTCACCCTCCCACCGGTGCAGGTACTGCCTAGCTGAGTGATGGATATCTTCACTTTATGGGTTACGAGTGAGCTCAGAGCCGCTAGGGTGAAGGAAAAGTTTGCTTATGACTTTTGGCAGAGGTTATCCTCCAAGCCTGGATTCTGCCTCTCTTTCCTAGAGAGGTTGTTTTCTCAATCAACCTTTTCTGTGTACATTTTTATTGAAGAGTAGAACCAGACTCACAAAAATGAAATAAGAGAGCAGACAACAATGTTCAGGACGTGCCTACAAAGGAAATAAACAGCCACCATAAATCCTTCTGGGTAATAAGTAGATATGAGTAAATCCAATAAATGAAATGTAGCCTCATAAATTTCACAGCAACAGAAACACTATAAGTTTGCTCAATTCAGGTCATCCAATGAATTTTATGACAATTCTGGAAACTAGATTAGGTAACAATTTGAACTGACCTACTTCTCATTTGTCTAATATTTCATACTATAAATGTTTTATTTTGCCAAGAAGACATTCACTGACTAATGGGGAAGAGTTTCTTCAGTCACTGTGTCTTAATATCATTAACTAGATCTAAGTGCAACTAAGCTATAATTCCACAAAACTCTTAAGTTTAATTTTTAATACATTTCCCTGTAAATAAATTAATGGTAAATTTGTGGCCCCTTATTCTAAAAGAATCTATTTTCCAAAACACAGTATTGTCTATTTCAAAGTGTCAATCATTAAGTAATATTTCTTAGCTTTCGTACCATTGCACTTATTGTCAAACATTATTTTCATTTAAAAAAATCTTTATCTTCTCACATTCAATTTTAACTTCTTAGCATCATGTTACACTGTATGTTTTAAGTTTTGAATAATTACAGAGACTTAAGTTTAGACTTGTCCCCAATTCTCTATTTGTTAAGTTTTTTGTGAATATTATTAGTAAATTAATTGAATTGATGATATTTTAAAATAAATTTTAATGAGCATCTTCAGATACTTGGCATTGGGCCTCTAAAATTTGTTCTGTGTTTTCCAAGTTGTTTAGACAGCAACTTGATCAATATGGTAATTTTCTGGAAACTCTCTTCTTATTATAGTTGATTATTTTTAATTAACTCAAATTTAGTTGCTAATCTGTTATAATCCTTAGTGATGCATGGCACAAGCATGTCTTTTCCTAGTAAGCAAGCATTGATAGAAGAATTTCTGGGCCCTGTTCTCCTCTTTAGACCTAGGAAAGCACTAATTATTTGTCCCCCTGGGCGCAGAAGGGAAATTAAAAGCCTTGTAGTGCACTTCTTCATAAACTTGGAATTTTGCCCTCCAGCAAAGACCTTGAAAATGAAAGGGTTGTAGAGGCCTTACTGGCAATGCCAGTTTATAGTTCTGGTCACCAATGATGACTATTTATTCAGATAGGCCCTATTTCACATATTGTGTCCTGTTATCCTTATTTCTTTAATTTTGATTCAGAAAATGTGTTCCTTGCCTTCTGACTTATCATCAGAACACAATCTTAAGGAACAATTCCCCACAATCTCAATGCAAAAGATTTGCCAAGTACAGAAAAAAAGTACCAAGTATATAAATCACCTAATATCCCATGACCAAAAGGGAATCACAGTTACACATGAGATCTATTTTTCCAGTAGTTATGCTATATTAAAGTATCACATATACATATTAATAAATAATTTTTTGGCCTTTATAGAAAGGTAGTATATTCATAGACTTAAAAATATTTGTGTTGAACTGATTGAGTATATGGCCCAAATTTCTCATGCCATCCTATATCTGTTCTCTTGGTTGTACTTCACACACTGATTCAAGTGGCCAGTTATGCAACTTGCTTAAGCCAGTGGACTACACCCAAACTGAAGCAAGCGAGGAAAAATATAAAGATAGAAAAAGCATATTTCCACGTTCTTCCTGTCTAGTCATTGATACGCCCATGAGGATATGCCTGGGTACGCCTGCTAGAGGATGGCATGCATGTGTCCAGATAGCACCTCTACCTCAGCGAACAACCAACAGTCCACCAGGTGCCAAGACCAGAAGAACAGCAGAGCCTAGCCCAGGTCAATAGAACTTCCAGTAGACTTTGAGAGATGGTTATTGTTTTAAGCAAATGGGATTTGGGGCTAGCTCACTGTACAGCAGTAGTTAGTTAAATGACACCACAGTCTGTAAGAGACGTATACACACATGTGATAACTTTATTCTTGACTTCTCTATTATTCCATATGTATAAACCATTTCCTTAATATGGAAATCAAGTCATTTTATTCTCCATGTCAAACACTTCAGTGGTTTCATTTGTGTTTTGAAATAAAATACAATAAATTCAGTGTGGACTGTACTTCCCCACTCTTTATGTGGCTTGTTGTAACCGGTAGAACTTCAGCCAGAGAAGACTGTACAACTTCTAGGTAGAAGTTTCTATAGGATCAGTCTCCCAAAAACTGTGCAGATATGCTTTTTCCCCAAGATGGCCATAGCTGGCTCTTTACTCTCTGTCACTTGATTTATAGAACTAACATCAGTCAAGACTAAATGGGCCTTGGGAGAAATGGTTCCCATAACTTGAAAAATGCAGACTACCTAGATTTAGGGACATTTCCAGAAATAATATTTCTGTAAGAGAATACTATCTAAGGTAGAGCAAAATATCTAGATCTAAGGTAGAGCAAAATTTTGGCATATAAAGTCATCCCCTCTGTGTCACGTAAGAAAAACCCCTTCTCTTTCTGCCACACCCTAAGTCTCTACTCCATTATCTAGCACAGGATATAATCCTCCAGTTTGTCCCATTTACTCTAGAATTTTTCAGCCAGTAAATTCTCCATATACATATAATTCAGTTTGGTCTTATTCCTACTAATCTGTTTAATGTAAATACATTTGATCATGAAACTGGAGAAGAACCTAGAAGGTGGGGAGGATTTTCCCCTATACCCCAAGCTTTCTAAAATATATTGTATGATTATATGAAGCCCTGTCCCAATCAAGGACCAACAGCTCTCCAACTGAGGAAGGCATCCTCATTTGATGGCTTTGAGTACTAGAGGGATATGTAACATGAACAGAAAACAAAATTATTGTTTTTAAGCCCCTGGTTTTAGAAATGTTTTTTAACACAGCTTAACCTAGACTGCCTGACACTGGATTCTAACTTTTTTTTTAAACCTGGATATCTACATTTCAATGTCCCACACTCAAAGTATAATATAATTTCCCCTAAAATCTGATCATCCCCTGATGTTGTCCCTATCTGTTAAGGTACTACCATCCAATTAGTTGTCCTAGGCTTTAGGCCTTCTCTATTGAATCTAATCAATCATGAAATCCATTCAGTCTCACTCGAGCTATTAAATGTCTTCATGTGACCTCCATACACCACTTTAACTGGTGCTACCTTGGTTCATGCCATGGGGTTATTACAAATCCTTTCCAGTTAGTTTCTGGTTCTTCAGTTTGCCACCCTTTCAGTTTGTCCTTCACACAAAAACAGCACGCTTGAGTTTCCTAAAACATGAAACTGATTATATCATGATTCAATGTTTTCCTTTTTTATTCAAGATTAAGGCCAAAGGCTTCAATGGTATACAAGGTTCCTCAAGCATTGTCTCTATTTTTCAAGCCTCAATTCTCTCTTACACACATACTCTTCTCTAATTCCTTGAATGAATATGCTACTGTTTCCTGTTTGATGCCCATTCCTTTCCTTTTCTCTCTGCCTACAAAGTTCTCTTAGGACCTCCACTCCCCATCATAATCTTTATTTGCTCATTTGTACAAAGCTTTCAAGACTGGCTTCAATCAGCACCTCCTCTCTGGTCCTAGGTGAGGTATACCACCTGGTCCTATGACAGATTAGGCTATATTTTTTAACATATTTCCATACAGCTACTCAACAACTATTTGTGAGTGCCTACTAATGTATAAGATTAAATAATATAGGAAGGAGGCTTCATCCATTAACAAATACAGTTTTAAGTTATTTCAAGTATTTATCTGTGTACTGGCCTGTTCTTCCAATCTATAAAACCATCAATGAACAGAGTGAACCCTGATTAATCTTTGTATTTCAGTAACTATACAGTAGGAATAAATAGTTAAAATACAATATTTTAAAATTCAATTAAACAGTAGTAAATATTAAAATTGAAATGTAAAATCAAAAGTTATAAGGAACACAGTTCTTTTTTCTTTTTAACTGAGGTAACATTGGTCTACAATGTTGTTTATGATTTAGAGGTATAGGATCTGCTTTTTCAAGTGTCATTACCCCACCACACCCTCCACCACAGTCCCCTGAGGAATGTAGTTCCTTAAAATACTATTATTTCATTTTTCTCTCTCTTGTTTCTATTTTCAATCAGCTCTATATCGTTGGAGTTTCTGAAATTAATCATAGAGTCTTAGTTGCCTCTGGGAGGAAAATATGATTTTTCTTGAAAAATTATCTTCAAATAGAAGAGAAACTCACCAACTCTTGTTTTAATAAGAAAATGTTATCTATAATCCTATATACTCTATATATGTTTTAGTCATTGCACATCACAGAACTCTCAATGTGAAGCTGAAAACTAAAACTATAAGTCATTTCCAAACTGTAATTAATGGCAAAAATTTCAAGACTAGAAAGGTCCATTTGGAATAGTTATATGCCCATATATCACGATCTATCAGGATAATGTCTTCTGTGTGAAATGATGTGCAGTACTTAACACCCAAGTCAAAAAAAAAGAAAGGTATCAAAACAAAACAACTTTGATTCCATAAAGTTGCTAAAACTCTCTCCAAATCACACTGATTTCCAGATGACATCCCTCCAGTAAAACATGAGTGAGGGAGCAGTTGCAATGCTGTTAGCAAGCTCCAGGTAGAATAGCCTTTATTTTTGGAAGGTGAAATATGTGAAGCTATAGTTTTCCAACTTCTGCCATCTGTCAGTCAGACAGGAGCAGTACTGCTGGGAGTTAAAGGAAGTCAACATATATAACTGGCAAATACTACCACAAATTCTCATTACCACAGAATACAAGATGATATTTATAAATGACATTCTTCAACTTTAAGATTAAAAAAAACTACCCCAAATAGATTCTATGTGACAAAGACTTCTCACTTCTACTCCTTACCTGTCAGTATTCCAAAGAGCTGATTAGAGGTCAGTCCTATCACTAAATTTCCTGGGACTGATGATATAAAATTCCTTTCAAAACTCTGTCACCAACAAATCCAAAATTTAATTCAACATATCTTAAATGCTTTGTGATTTTCAAGGCATCTCAAAACTTGCCTTCTGTCCAGTCAGACTGACAAGAAGGAAAATATATTTATCACCGAGTATCTGACGCAAGACAGTTTCAGCGCTTAAAGTTTTTTAAAAACTTACTGTAGAAGTAAAGTAAAATAACTATTTTAAAAGGACAGTCTGCGTACTATGCTGTCATGATTACGACTAACTTGTCTTAATAAATTGTTTTATTGATGTTTAGTAATAATCAGAAAAGAAAATGAAGGCAAAATTGAGAGAGAGGGAGAAGGGGGGGTGAGTTGAGGTTGGAAAATTTGGGGAAATACCCTGACGGTGTCTCCTGAAGAAAGGCAAACCCCAAAGTCTGTCTTTGAGAGCCGCAGGACAGCCCAAAGGAAGGGAACGCAAAATGCAGCGGGCACGTGGCCCATGAAGGAAGGACTGCGCCCGAGACAACAAGCAGATAACGTGTTTAGCAAAGTCACATTCTTTATATTTTAAATTATTAAATTATTTTTCAACATATTTAGGAAATAAGAATCACTTCCTTTGAATAGACTTGGATCCCCAGAGCTGTTTTGTCAATCTACTAGTATCATTCACCTCCATGGGTTCAAGATTGTTTACCTTCTAAGACAGTAACTGGTGGAAAGAAACACGCATTTGGGAGAGGGAGTTTTGTACTTTTGAAATTCATTTTCCCTGTAATTTTTTTATTCTGGCCTGAATGTCGGGGGAAGATGATGGTGCCCTCCCTACAGTCACAGCCACTAACACTGGGTAATTCTGTTTTACTTTTCTGTTTAAATTATCAAGTTTTTTTTTTTAAAACCCTGAATACACATTAGAGAATGAACCTATAGAAAAAGACCCCACAGTCTGACCCTGATCAACACTGGATGATATCCCTGACGCATGCAATACTTAATTGCTGCAATATAGCCATTGAGTAATACCCAAGTCTCAAATAAACACTCAGCCTTGCATTCCTCACGCACACATTCCTTGAATCTATCAGTATTTTCAGATTTTTCTCAGGTCTGGAAGAAACCTTCCTTTTTTAAATCAATGTTAGTCTAATGGCATTAGCAATTTGCCAAGAGAAGAGTGATAACCCTATTGCAGCTTAGTTGACAACAAACACGTTGGTAATTTCTCAGGAAAAGTATTTCCTGTTGATCATTAAAAGCCAAATTTTTGAGTCACTTCCCCCTCTGGATTAAATAAATACTATTAGTTTTTCAACTGTGTACAGTAAATATGGATTTCAAGACTTGTTTGTCTGCATTTCTTAAAACATTTATGAACATTGAACAGATGAATTTGTTTTAAGCATATTTTTTCATTTGAACACTTTTCCCAGTGGTTTTTAATATGGATACTGTTCATCACATATTGAATAAAGCAACTTTTACTTTATTTAATGTCTTGACCCAAATCACATTGTCTCCATAAATATTTTACAGTCTGTGTGCAACAAAAGCGTGATTACCAAAGTCATGTCTGCACTTGTAGGTAATATACCATAAAAAATGGATTATTTTCCCCTTCTCTTATTTTTGAGAGAGGGAATTGGTGCTTGCATTTGCCCAAGTGGGGTTTTTTTCTTTTTCTTTTTCTTTTTTTTTCAGACTAACTAGCTCCTTGGGGGTAAGATATTGGAAACATGGGTCTGTGCCAAGTTACTATCTCTATAAAATTCACAAAAGAACAAGAAAACCTTGCTCACTTTACTTCTTTCCAGCTGCTTCTCCCTGAAAGAAGAAATTTTGAGACCTCCATTATCCTGATAAATAGAATGAAACTACTCCATGACTGATTGGGAAGAAGCTACACTGCTATTCAAAAGAGCAAAATAAAATAAAATTCAAATATTTCTTTCTTTTGAGTGCTAGCAATCATCTCTCCTTCTTTCAGCAGCTGATTTGTCACACACTTCTAAATTAGAGTATTTCATATAAGCATCAACACTTTGGAAATGTATTTAAAGAGATGTTTTTAAAAGATAAGATGATTTATAAATTCAGTAGGTCACCTTTTGCTTTTACAGTATAAAAAGTAAAGACATGCTTAGATGACTCTGTGAAATACAGCTCTCCTGGATAATTAAATGGGTGGATTTGGGCATTAGTTTGTATCCTCGGGTCCCCCATGCCTCCCGTGGTATAATCATCTAGTTCCTATTCAACTTTTACATGCTGAGATAAGCTAAATAAAGTTTGTGTACTTAATAAAGGACTTCCCTATGTTTCTAGGGACTGAGGGGCCCTTTCACATTTCTCTCAATTAACGATCAGCTTCATCAGAAACAGTCCTACCTAAAAGGTTTTAAAGGAAATAGACAAATAATAGAATGAGTACACATTGGTGTGTTTGTGCTTTTTCTATCAGCTCAAATAAAAGAGCAATGTCACAGGTGTAAGGTAACCTTTATGTGCATCCCAGCAAGTGTCTATGTGAGTCTGCAGAGAAAACTTGGCTATGTTACTTTGTAACTAACACAACTGTGGTTCTCCCTGGAAACATAACATGAAAACAACTCCACTGCACCTACAAACATTATTAGATTGCACAGTGACTGTTCTTTTGCCCCCTTTCCAGTCCTTCCTCCCCATGATCTTCCAGTAGCAGGCACTGCTTTTCTGGGATGTGTGTCAGGCAGGTAGATAAGGTAAACATGGGGGTAATGAGTGTTCCAAGGGATGGGCACCAGTAACCATCCGATTTGTTCAGAACTGTCCCCTTTAATTGGGGGGGAGGTGCGGTTCACACTGGTACTGCCAAAGAAAAATAGTCTTTTCTTTTTCCTTTCCCATTCAAGACACAGTAAAAATACAAGTTCAAACCTACCAGTCATTGACCTCTACAATGATTTGGAAATTGAAACTGACCAATAAAAGAACAAGATGAGAGATGAAGCAAAAGACACTCTAATGTAAATGTTGCCCCAGTTCCATTTTTCCACAAAGCCAACTCCATTCCTGACCTTCCCAAAATCTGGCCATTTGAGATAGTAAGTCCCTCTTTTTTGCTTAAGTATTTTGAATAAGATTTGTCTCTTTTTCAGCAAAGAGAATTTTGACCAATCGTGGGCTGATGAATATAATTAATATTCTCTGCCAGATGTTAATTTAAAAAGATTGAAATCAACCTTGGCCCAAATCTCTCTTCCATCAGTTTTCCATACTAGGAAACTCTGAGATTCCAGGTCAAGTATAAATGTCTCCTATAGTAAACAGCATTAAGGAAAGATTTCTGACTTCTGGTTTTAGAGTGTCAGAGAACACAAATTGCTGTCTTTTTTTCCCTCTTAGAAATCCCCAAACATTTAGAAGGTTTTATTTTTGCTTATTTCTATAAGATTAAGATTCTCTGGGAATGAGAGTAGGAACACAAACACTAAACAAAGTTAAATGTTGTCTGTTGGTCCAAAATAAAATAAATGAGAAAGGCAAAGATCTCATGGAGGTACAGAAAGACACTTGCAAGTTTAGATCTCAAGCAAAGAAAGGGGAACTCAGTTCTTCAAAACACCCAATATGCCGTGAGATGAAAATAAAGAAGAAGGACTTATTGGACCAAGGATGCAGAGCACACAGATTGCAGTGTGGCAACTTACCCCAACTCTGCTGACATGAAAAGGAGCAGACAATGCCACGCAGAAGGAGGAAGGGGATAGGCAAGCTCTCTTTTGCAGGAAGCAGTCTGAACATGAGACACCATAGAGGGGAATGATTCTAAATTGCAAATAGCCCTATACTTGCATATTTTTGTTGCCTGGTTATAAATAAAATGTGAGAAAGCTACCAATCTCCAACACACACACACACACACGTGCGCATGCACACACACACACACACACACACACACACACACACACATCTTCAGCATGAACCAAAAACAGTAACCCAGAACAACCAAGAGTCCTTCCCCTTCATGAAGCACCTATAAATGAAAGATTCAGTAAAAGTTTTATTATTTGAAATGGCTAATTGTTCAAAACTATGAGGACAGGATCTATATTAAAAACGACAAATAAAATGACAAATATCAGACAAAGGATAGTCAGCATAAAACAAACAAAACAAACAAACAAAAACCCATTGTGATAAAAGCCGTTAGCTCAGTACAAGAGTTTAGGAAAGACATGATAACTCAATACATAAAGGCCAAAATGCCCAGTGCTGCAAAGTCTGAGATAAGAAGTGGAAGGAGACCTAATTCACATTATAGGCAACACAAAAGAAAATAAATACCAATGGTGATATAAGAACCTGTGGAAGTAAGGAATAAGAAAATTGAACAAATGGAAATGTAAATAAACCTAGATTTTTTTCATAATTAAAGAGAAAATAATAGATATAAATGGAAATACAAGGGAAAAAAAAGGAAATTCAAAGTTTTAAAAATGAAATATTTCCAGGGGAAAAGAAGGTTAAATTTTCCAGGAGAGAAAAAAAAATTGCAAATGGTTATAAACTAGTTACATTACTGGGCTTCAAATATAAAGGAAGATATTCTTAAACACCTTGACAAAAAAGATCAAATCCTTGTTAGGAGGGAAAAATAAGCCACAGATTGCCCCTCTATATGCTTCAGTCTGTACAGTAGTACTATAATGGCTGGTAAGACTTCAGAGAAAGTGAGAACGCGTACTTGCAGCAACTGATGGTGATTCTCCTGACCTGGGAAAGGGTCTAGGAGTACATGGCAGATGCCGTGGGAGTCGGCCAGGCACTATAGAATCAACCACTTTTGGTTTCTTGACTGCCTTCTTACCATGTGTTATTTTTCAAATATTAAAAACCTGCCTGTTTCTTTTTCCATTTCTCTCATCGATGATTTCAGACAGGATTTTCCCCTTATTAGTTATAAGGAATGATAAAATGTGTCTCCTCTTCTGTAAAATCATCCCCACATTCCTACTCCAGAATCTAGTCCCACCCCCTTTAGTCAAGGCTTTTGCTCCTGCAGATATACTTTTTTTCTGCTGCATCATCATTGCTCACTTTCTATTGGTTCATCTTATCATCATAAGAACATACTGTCATTTTTCCCACCAGCATTACTTTCTGCCTCGTTTTCTCTTCAATATACTTAAGTCAGGGTTTTGTCCCACTGAAAATCCAGTGCCATCAACTCCCTCCATCTTGCTAAACTCATCTCCGTATTCACTTGACACTATGTCCTGTTGTCAAACAAATGATTGCAGAATCAGTAGAACCGATAACATATTTTGGATTTATTGTGATTAAATAGACTTCTGTGGCAACAACGGAGTGATAACCTCTCCAGAGACCCAACAGTCTCTGCAACAGTCTCCACAGAACTTTTCAAAATAATGTAAGATGAACTTAGCCTTGTTACTCCTGTGCTTACATACATGTAGTAGCCCTCATTGTCTCTGTGGGATAGCAAAGCATATGAGATCTTATGCAGTCTACACCTTGCTAATTAGTCACCTCATTGTTCAGCACTTCGCATGCACCTTGCAGAATTCAGCTCATCAGGGTGTGTCATGTTCCCATCTTTAGGGTTTGTTCTTTTTTTTTAATCCTTATGTGGTTCTCTCTCCCCCACCCCCTTTCTCTCTCACCCCTTTTCTCTCTCTCCTTCCTTCTCCTCTTCATCTCCTCACCCCTGAACGGAACTCATTCCCTTCTCCTCTATGTGGCAATACATAGACACTATCAGCATGATTGTACTTCTCATGTTCTGTTGCAGATATTTTTAAACATGTGGCTGGACTGTGAGAAGTTCAGTGGCTGAACTCCACTGGACTGTGAGGCTCTTGAAAACAGACCGTGAGCATTATATTCCCAGCACACGGTCCAAGTAGGAACTTGGAGGAGGAAGCACAGGAAGAGGGACAGTAAAATAAAGGTTAATAAGTGAATGAATGAATGAACTTTCATCAATAATAGTTCTATGGAAAAAAGCATTTGCTCCATTTCCAAAAATCAAAGTACAGATAAACATCCAAAACACAGTTTATTGGAAGTAGGTATCAGTAAGACGGCAAAATAGAAATTCCCAGCTCTCATCTGATCCATAGAGAAATGCCAATTTAACAATGCTGTATGGACCAAAATGTCTTTATGAAAATATAAGCTCTGCCTACTATCAGAACCTCTATTTCTAGTGTTGAAGTTTTTGTCATTTAGTTTCTGTGCTTATGCCAGGTGTTCTTAACCTGTTGCCTATAGACCCCTTAAAAATTCACAGATGGTCTATAAGGAAACTGAATCCCCCTAAATTCTTATGCAAACTTTTGTGCAAATTCACATGTAAATGTCATTTTTCTAGAAAGAAAGTCCACAGCTTTCAGCAAATTGACATACATGAATTAAAGCAAGATTGGGGTGACATCACACTGCTTTAAAAAGGATAAAATACTAAATATAGGATTGTGCTCATTCTTTATAAATTTATTATCTATATTGATTATTTATGTTATATAGGCAAACTTACAGGGGCTAATGTCTATAAACAAAACATTTTTATGGCCAGAAGAACCTAGTAAACTGAGATGTCTTAGCAGAAGGAACAGCGCTCACTTCAAAAATGAAAGGGCATGGTGCTCTCAGCAGTCCGCCAGCCTAGGACCCCTGGGCTGGGCTGTGAGGTCTCCTTTCATGGAGTCTGGAACTGGGATCTAGCAACAGTCTTCTGTCCTCTTTCCTCCTTTCTTCCTCTCCTTTTATCTCAAACCATTATTTGAGAAATAATAGTTATTTAGCATGGAGAATCAGCCCCACTTCCCCAATCAATCTCTTTCTCTCTCTCTCTCTGCCAAGCGTGGGGGAGGAATGGCTGGGCTTGGCAGCTGTCAGCCCGTCATTATGGCTCACTGTCCCATCTGCACTATTTAGATTGGTGCAGTCACAGGGGGTTTTACCCAAACAGGCTCTCAGGGGAACAGTAACATACCTCTTGATTTGGCTGTGAAGTTATATTTGTGATTATTAATAGACAAGATAAGAGGCTGGTGGTCTATTCATCCACGTTAGAGCTAATTATTCAGTTTGATCTAAGCTGATTAGAATACTGATAGATAACCACACCACATTTATAGCTATAGCAAGCAGTGGCCAAGAGCCTTGACACAGTGCTGCCATTAGGTTTATCAGATAGGAAAAAGTCGGGGGAGGGGATGGAGAAAAGAAGCTGCTTTGGGTGATTAGCAATGTGCTGCATGGGACCATTTATAATGAAGCATATCATTTAAATTTTCCTTTACAAATGAGTCCAATGCGCGTTGCAGGCTGCAGGCTCTGTTAATTGTCACAAACATTGCTTCTTTTTTTTTTTTAACATTATTAGCTCTTTGGCAGGATCTCCATTGTTGACTAAAAACTTGGCATGATCAGGGCTTGCTGAATAATTTAGGTGGTTGGCAGCTGGAGAAGGAGAACACACACATCTAGGCAGACAGACATGCTGCTTGAGCTCTTTATATAATAGGATTGTATACAAAGCAGAGTACAGTCGGCAGTGACTTCTGTGTCTGTTTATAGGTAAACACTGATGTTAGTTTTATAGGAAAACTGGAGGGATACTTCTCACAAAGCGTATGCAGCATATGAGACAGATGCACGGGAGGACTGTTCAGATGACTCGGATCATCTCTGACTCTCACAGAAAGTGACTGCTGACGCTTCTATACACCAGTGCACGCCGCCTCTGTGGTGGGGTGCTGGAGACACTGACTGTTGGGCAGGCAGTGCTAATATTGGGAGAGTCACCCAAACTCTGAAAGCCTGTCAGCAGCAGTCCAGCAAGACCCATGAGTCAAAAACCATGAGCCACATTCAGTTGTCTAAGAGGTGGCTGCTGGGAGGGCTCAATTGCTGCCTTTGGAGGAGGGACACGGAGAAGGTCACAGCTGAGACAGTAGATACATGAGGCATGCAGACAACACTTCTGTTTATGAACCAGACCCACTATGCACTTTTAATGGCCATGCTGTACTACTAGGCCTCTCCAAGAGTCAGGCACCAAAAATTCAACTCAAACTTTAACTCAACAGGATTGATCAACTGGTGAGTACAAGCACAGAAGAACTGGCTACGTAAAGACTCAAATGATGTCCCTGGATACTGTTCTTCTTCCTCACCATTTGACAGTTCTTCCCATGTACTGGTTCCATTCCCAACAAGGTCTCTACAGGTTACCCAGCACAGCTCTGGCCCCATACCATACCCTGTTCAAGGCCGGTATGGAAGAGTAAGTGAGACAGCTCTAGTGAAAGTACTGAGGTTGAGTCTTAATGTAGCACTTGTGATGTAGCAAGAACTAGACCCCAGAAGTATGTAAGTGAGACACGGGAGAGGAGGAAATATTACATCTAGTATGACAGAATCAAAGAGATTAAGAAATTCTAAACTAAAAAATTGAGGAAAAATTAAATCTTACAAATAAATCTTTTTTTTTCCCCTTTTGCTTTCTAGAATCATCTTATTCCTGTGTGGGTCCTTCATTCACACTTTTATTAATTCACTCTCCTGTTCATTCGTTCTTCAGATGAGTTTTAAGCAACTAATAGACATTAAGCACTATGTCAAATCCTGGTTATATAAGATGAAAGAAACTAAGTCTAGTGAGGTAAGACTCCCAATCAACAGATGCCAATGACCAATAACAGGACTTCCAATAAGGTTTGTCTGCAGCTCCTATTAGAAGTACAGAGTTGTCAGGGAACACTTTCTGGAGAAAGCAAAGTCAAAGTCAAGTCCTAAAGTTCTAAACATACTAACCCAAGGATGGGGTGTTTGCAGAGGACTGGGAAGAAAAAGAGGTCTGTGTTAGGGAAAGTCCAAGTAAGTGTTCTTGAAGCCTAAAATGGTAGAGCAAATGAAGCTGTAACCAGAGCTAGTCACAAATAAACCTAAATGCATCCCTAATATGTCTGGATTTTATCCTGAAAGATCACTCTGGAAGTAGAGCGCAGGGAATATAAACTTGATTTTTGATTGGAGGCTGCAAGAACAATACCATTGTTATTTTTAAAAAAAATGAAAAAAGGACTAAAATAGTGGCACTGAGGAGATTTGGAAAGAGAGAGAATCAAAAGATTTAAGGAGATAGAATTGACATAAGTTTAATTTATTCTTCTTCCTTCTGTCATTTTCTAGCACAGGACATTTTCTTCCCTTGACTTTTTTTCCCATTTATTTTCTAAAACCTACCAGTCTCCCTTTAATCAAGTGTGCCTCCTGTACACCTCCTCTAGTTAAATGGAAGAACTATGACTCGGAGATGGACCTGTTATTCCACTGACCATGGTACATTTAAAAATATATTAAATCCACTCTTTTAAATAATGAGAAAAATCTCACAGATTTGAATATGCCACAAAACTCAAGTGTATTTAAATAACAACTCAAGTGTATTAAATAACACGGCTGTATTCCACAAATTAATGAGGACACCATTCAAACAGAGCTCAATGGAGACAGGCAGCAGCCTTTCACTTAGGTTCAGGTTGTTAAAACAGCAAGAATTAGCATGACCTTTCTAGGCTTCTCTATGGAACTTTGTTTTGGCTTTTAGAACTAGCACACAAACCCCAGGAAGAAATATAATTAAAAAGACAGAAAAAAGCCAGACTTATCCCTCTGTATATTCCAGTCATTCACATGGATCTGCACCAGCAAAACAAGAGGCTGAATATAAGGCAAACATTTGAATATCATTTCAACAGTACTACTACCCTTGTGTTTCCAGAATGAACATCTGATTATTATTAAACTTTATTCTCCTGGAAAAAATAATCCTCTCCAATCACATAAACATTCTTGAGTTATAGCCAAAGAAATATGTTTCAGTAGTTCTTTACAATGTACATTTCATTATGTATTAATGATTCAAACAAATCAATGTTCTAATAGACCATTAGATGACTTTTTCATGCATGCATCCATCCTTCTAAACATGCAATCAAATGAAATCAGATCCACACCATGGCTACAGATTAAAAGCATCACAATTCATAACTTATCCAGATAAAATTTTAAGTAGGGTTCAAGAAATATACATGCCAAAAGATACTGATGAATTCCAAAAACACCACATATTTACTACTGCCATGCTACTATACTCTGTCATCTCATTTTTATAGTAACTAGTGATGACAATTGAGGTCACATGATAAATTAACCAGTAGATTTAGAAAAATGAATAAAAAGCTAAATAAAAGTGGAGTGTGTGTTCATACCTTTAGTTAATAATTGATGGCATTTGTGTAGATGAAATATTTTACTAGGAAATTGTTGCAAGGGAAGGGAGATGAAAGAATTGGTATCTATAGTTCAAGTGATTAAGAAGATTTCAGTATATATACTTGAGACCCTTTTCTTCTTAATTTGAAAAATTAATGTGAAGATCACATTATGTAGATTTCAAATTGTAGCATATATTTGAAAGGAGGCACAAGTCCTCCAAATATCTCTTTTTAATATCTCACTCTTATTACAAAGTTAAAAAAGAATTGCACTTGATCATTCCAACAAGTGCCTTACCAGCTTTATTTTAAGTAACAGTTTCTCAGTGAAATGGCTTCTCTGGCACATTCCCCTTCTCCCCTCTACCTCTTGACTGCTATAGTCTCACTGGCCTCCAAAGTAGCAGGTTCCTCCTGCCTCTTGGTCTTCATCTATTTTCAGATGCCTTTGCTACATTCTTAAGGGTACGGATCTTTTCATAAACAAATTCCCATCTAATGTGCAATCCACTTTGAGAACCACTGACACCTCTTTGAGGGGAGAGTTTCCACCAGTTTTATCCATATCTATAGCCAGAACTAAGACATTTAATACTCAAGAAACAGTCAGTGAATAAATAAGTGAAGATGATTAGGGCAAAGAACGAAGGAATGGGAATATAAGAAAAAATTGGCACTACCCAAAAAATTGATAAACCCTATGGCCTTGTTTATTTCTTACAAATAAACATGTATTTCTCCTAATACAATAATGGCAGCTCTTAGCTCTTTCAGATCACAAGAGCCTCTGGAGCCCAAGTACCTTTTAATAAAGTAGCTCCTCTTTGTTATAAATCATTCATGGAGTAAGAGATTCTTGCAGGACTAGCAGTGTGACTCACTTTGATAAATCTCATAGACTTCAACACTAGACTTATAAAAAGGTTATTCCATGATCAAGTTCAGAGGCCTATGGTTACTTGTGTACACCTTGCACTAGGATATCGGAGATGACAAAGAATTTGGAGATTGATGCTCCAAATAATTCAGTGAGTAAACATCCAGAATTCCTCTTGAAATGGAAGGTAGTTCTCTATAACCCTGAACTCCCTAGAACAATACTGAAGTAAAATGATGAAGATCTTGGACAGAGAGACTCTTTTTTTTTTAATTTTTTTTAAATTATTTATTTATACATACAAGCTGGGGTACAGGCCAGAGGCATGGGGCAGCGAGAGGGTTCACCAGAGACAGAGTGGGGAGCAGAACAGGCAGATCAGAAATACACTGCTGAGGGGAGCAGCGGGCGAGGCAGGAGAGGTCTGCCACGCCATGTGGGAATCTCCCCAGCTGGGCATCAAAGTCGCATCGCCACTGCTGACAGCTCCACAGCGCAGCGCTTAACTGCTGCGCCACTGGGGAGGCCCAGAGAGAGAGACTCTTTAAAAAGCATAGTTATAAATTCAATTCCATTTTTGTTCCTTTGAGAAAGGTAAATAGATGCTTCCAAGAAATAGCCATACAAAGGACTAATAATCATGTTGAGAGTTAAATCACCTCATCAATGTTTGTCATTTGCCAAAGACCTTGCCAAAACTTTCCATACAATATATATACACAATGGAATACTATTCAGCATTCAAAAAAGATAAACATATGCAATTTGCAGCAACATGGATGGAGCTAGGAGGGATAATGCTCAGCGAAATAAGCCAGAAAAAAAGAGAAAAATATTAAACAGTTTCATTTATAACCAGAATGTAGGTGAACCAAATAAGAAAGAGACATCCAGCAAGGGAGGGGGAGTATAAGGGCTCAAAAAGGGGTAGAAAAGAGCACAGGGACTATGGTGATGGTTCACAAGTGAATTGGTGTTGGGTAACCTATGGGAATACACAGTAATGTAAAAAATATTAATTTAAAACAAAGATATAAACAATAAAAAAAACTTTTCATACATTTATCGCAGTTGATTTTCAAAATAATTTTTTGAAATAAATGCTACTATTTATCTCTGTGAGGTTAATGGACTTGCTAAAAACTTTATAGCAGTAGTTGATAACTGGGGTTCCCAACCCAAACCCATAGCAGCAGGACTGTGTTTGTACCTCTCTTTCTGTGTTCCCCTCAGATATTTCCAATGATGCCTTGTGTACCTTATAAAGCAAATCCCAACTGTGTTTTTGCAGGGGCTTTAACTGTAGTCTTCTCTTAATGCATCTGTTTGATTATGAGGGCTAATTCTTAAGGAATAACTTTAGTGCATAGCACAAACAAGAACTTCAGAAGGTTGATGTTAGGTAAACTAGCGCAAACTTTTTTCTCATTTCACATATAAAATCTTGAAAATCTAAGTAACTCAAGTGCTCTGATGACGGTTGCTTTTATTCATTTTCCCTGAACTTAATACGGTTTCTTAAGCACCAGCAATTTCATTGAGTATCGACTATGTTCCAAGTACTTAATTAGAGATTTTATATCTCATTCCTCATTTTATTTTCAAAATCATTCTTTTAACTATTGTCATTTACTAGATGAGGAAACTTGGATATTGAGAGATTATGTAATAACTTCCTCAAGGCAAAAGAGCTAGTAGGTGGCAGAACTAGTGTTTAAATATAAACTTGCCTTCAGCTACACCAACTGCCTCCCAGGAAAATAGCTGAGTTTTTCTGCATTAGACAGCAGGGTATTCTATTCTTTCCTTTGATTTAATTAGTAATTTAAGAATCTTCTTTTCTAACCATAACTGTTCATTATAAGCACTGTTCTTGACCCAAACAAGTGTTCTAAACTTTTCTAGGTTAGAATGGATCATTGAGTTTCTGAGAAAAAACAAAATCATGTGAAAGGGGAGGGGGGAAACTTCTCTTTTAAAAAACCAATTAAAGAAGGCGGTGCCTAGGTGCTTGCAGGGAAGATGATGCTGTTCTCAGCCACTTGGCTCCAATCAGAGATGCTTTTCAGAGAAAAGCCAGTACTTGAGTAAAACATTTTTCATCTGATCACAGCCAAGCTTTTTATTTTTTTCAAGCAAAACCAAGTGCAAATTGTGTTTGTTTTTGAAATTATGATCTCTACTTTACAAGTGAAATTCCACACCCCAAAGTGTGAGTTTATTTTGATAAAACCACATTTCAGATTCCACATGCAACTATAAAATCAGGACATGTGGTGTGGGGTTTTCATAAAAGTCAAAATCTGGTAATTAGCACCAAAACTGTTCTTTGAAATCTGAAAGTATTGGAGATAATAGAAATAAAAGCTCATGGAAATGCCAAGGATTTCTGCTCTTGCTAAACCCTATCCAAATGCCACACAGCACCAAGGTGATACAACACATTTTGTATCTATCACACCCTGATGATTAAGGGGGGGAAATGACATGGACATATTTGATTTCTGCAAAGGTTTCTCCTGACTTTCAAATGTTCAAATTTGAATTTGCACTGTACCATCTGAGAAACTAGAATATAGATCTTAGCACATATATTGGCCTTTAGCCAGAAAAACATAGCCTTGCATAAAAGATTTAAAGGTAGTTCCATTGCATCTAAATAGGTATCTTGATGTAACAGATAAGGAAATGGTCCAATGAGTAACTTAGCATGGATTATATGAGAAGAGATTGAAATCCCAAAGTCCCTAACCTTCTGACTGGTATTCATTTTCGTGCCTGTTTGTAGAGGGCGCATGTGTACGTGTGTACATTTTAATTCTGTCAGTTTTAACAGTAGCTAAAAAATAAAATAAAATCTACCTTGGCAAGTTTCCAGCCCAAATTGGTGACTGAATGCCTAATTCTGTTGATTTCAATAGCTACATCACCTCCAATTCTCCTGAACACCTCAAGCCTATATTATTATTTAGTAGAAGAGTAGCAGGATTTAATGTTTCAAGAATTGGCAGCAGATTGCACCAGCAGTCCTTAAACAGCAGCATACTGTATTTATTTGTATACTGCATTTAATCCAATGTATGTAATTCTATCTCCAAATTCAACATTTGTTGGCCATTAAATAGGGAATGATTCTGTTTAAATCAAAACAGCAGTCAAAACAGGAACAATTCTGTATTTTATAAAGCTTGGATGTGAACTAAATAGTTGATACCAATTTTTTGGAAAAAAACCAAAGTCTTTTATCTCAAATAATATACCCTATTTTTATAGAAGGTAAGACAAACCTTTAGTTAGGTGGGAAAACCATTTTAAATACTCAAGGGAAATTAACTTATTGTGAAATACCCCAAAATAATTTCTTAGAAGGTAGTGTTGCCTATGAGACTGAATAAATACTGACAGGTTAACATACATGTGAGAAACACCTTAAAAACATCATCAGCTTTAAGACATTTAACATTGTTAACAAGATTAATATTTGATGTGTATATATGTATATACATACATATATAGTATAAGTACAATACTGACAGAATTTTGTTGGACAAAGTAAAAGGATTTTAAATAATGTTAAATACCCGAGTGTCAAAATTCTAAACTACTTTGACTTACAGATAAAAATATAAAATTAATCTGTACTTAACCTTTGTATAGCAATATAGAAATGTATTTCATTAATTGTAGAAGTTCAGATTATTTATGTTAAATGTTACTAGTCCACCCCAAATTCCATCATTTTACCTTCCTAATACTGAGATTGCACAAAATCATTCAGGAGGCGCTGGGCAAGTGAAATCATGCTGCCTTCTGGGGTGATAAGAATAAAATGTGGAGACCAATGATCACCAGCCTAATTCTAGCCCCATACCCCCAAATCTATTATGATATCTCCAGGTGGCTTCATTGTTTAATGTAGTCCTCACTGGCTGGGTCTACATATCACAGAGTAAGAAAATAGTCTCTATTAGGAAACAATATAAACTGGTCTTTAAAAATTTTTGGCAGAACAAAATAACATCACCATCAACTCTTTTGGAAACTTGGGCAAATCATTTTACCCTCTGAGTTCAGAACAGACAGCTGGGTTCAAGGAGTATTTATTCATCACCTGTTATAATAGGGGCTGGGGTGGGGGGCAAAAATGAGTACGAGGTATATGTCCCTATTCTGGAGGAATTTCATTCTAAAGAGGAGGTGATAGATAAATAGATCATTTTGAGGTAATACAAGGTTAAGAGATATTCATAGGGCCCTATGGGAATTTAAGGTTTCTTTTATGAATCTTTGCTAGTAATTTTTCCCAAAATGTTTTCTTCTTGGAAGGTTGATATTGTGCCCTTCCCGCAGGGAGGTGTAGGGAATGCTAAAGAGTTAGGGGAAGGACACAGGATCAGAGCTGTGGTTTTTGCTTCCAAGAAGGGCCAAGGAAAACACTGGGACAGAGTAGCCAAGAGAGCTCACATTCAAATGACTTAATTATCTCTCAGCTGACTGGCACAATGCTGAAGTGATCTATCTGCCCAACCTGACCTCTGAGCAGCCAAAAATGGCTCTCTCTCCTTCCTAATAAATGCAAGTTTTGCACTCAGCTTATGATGCAGTAAGTTTGGCAATCACTAAAGTGGTCAAAGAAATGACAAGAATTACCAACTAAAAGGTAATTGATGTTATTGATGATTTTGTATGTTTGGTAAACCTTCCCTCTGTCAACCATTTCATTTTTTGAATCCATAAAGCCTAGGGATTGAAAGGCTAGTGAAAAGCAGTTTTTAATATTCTGTAATTTAAAACTGCTCCATCTGACCCCTATTCTTTACAAAGCTCCAGTAACAGTGAAGAACTAACTCGTAGTGTATATACACACACACTTTCACTTCGTTGGATTACTCCCAATAGTGATGTACAAACTGATAATTTAAGCTAATTTTTACGGTAAAATTAATGTTTTAAATAAGAAGATTGGTGTTTTTTCTAAAAACGGATTGGTATATAACCTTTGCAGTTTTCAATTCTCTTTTCTTGCGGCATGTTGGATTCAGTGCTGCAAAATGGGAAAACATATATAATTGTTGAAGAGAAAAAAGTCCTTGCCAAGCAGATGTTGGTAAATTGCCAGTTGAAACAAAGTTGTGATGTTGGTGACAACAAGATTGGTTTCTAGAGGATATTTAGAAAGCAGAGAGTCTGGCTTTGCTATCATTTCCCTCAGGAAGGGCCTGGAATGATGGGCTACAGCAGCACATTACCAGCTAGTATCTTGCTTCCAAACATCTGGATTCCTAGTCTCATCCATTTGAAAATGATTTACTCATTGTAGCTTGTTGTTTGTTGAGATTTCAGCCAAGAGAGAAAACATTCAGCCACCTTTCTGCCAGATCTCCATTTCTCAGCTTGTTCTACTACAAACCTTTTAAAAGCTTCAAAAGATCCTTCCCGTACATCCTTATTTCTTCTTACACACAAAGCCAACACGTTAATTTCTACTGGCTGTGTTTTAGAGTGTACCCTTATCAAATCAAAGGTAAAAGGAAATTCTAGCCAATTTGTACAAAATGATGAATGTTTTTACCTCATTACTCAATGGAGAGCAAAATGTTTTCAGGGCTTGAATTAAATAGAAAATTGATTTCTATTTCACATCATTTCTTTGGTAGAGAACAGTGGTTTACAACCAGGTTTTAAGAGTAGAATCACTTGGAAAACTTTTCAGAATAGATATGCTCGTGCTATAGCCCAAACCTATGAAGTGGTTGAGACACAGAAATGGTTATTTTGAAAGAGACCCTCAACTGTGAGTAAGAAATCTCGTCTAGAGTTTTGTTCCATTGGATAGGGGATGTTGAACACTTAGCACAAATTAGACTCTGACTATATTCTGTGTGTCAACACAGACAAGGGAAGGAGAGGAAGACTGTGTCCATGGAAACCATACAGGAATTTACAAAAAATTATTAAAACAAATACATGACTTTAGCAAAATTACTAGGTATATGTTTAATTTAAAAACCAACCACATATATATGTGTATATATAGATTTATACATTAGCCACACATTAGAACTTGAGGGTTTTTTAAATTGTAATAAAAAAATATCAAATACTAAATTATCACAAATAAATCCACCAAAAGTGGTGGGGAAAAAAGCCATAAAGTATTATTGAAACTATTTAAGGATATGTAAATAATTGGAGAAATACATCATGTTTAGATACTGGACTCAATATTGGAAAAAGATCAAATATCCCTAATTTGATAAATACAATACAAATCCAAAACTTCACAATGAGTTTTTATCCTTTTGGAACTTGACAGATTGTTTCTAAAATATATAGAAAATGCAAAGGGCCAGGAGTAGCCAAGATATTCCTGAAAAGGAACAAAATGAGAAGAGGCCTTTAACAGATGTCCTAGACAACAAATAGTGTGATCTAGGTAAAAGATATCTCCTTTCTTTTTGTTAAAGATGTATTTATTTATGCATACAAGCTGGGGTATAGGCCAGAGGCGCAGGCTGGCGAGAGGGTTCACCAGAGACAGAGTGGGGAGCAGAACAGGCAAATGGACCGAAATACACCACTGAGGGGAGCAGCGGGCAAGGCAGGAGAGGTGTGCCACGCCATGTGGGAATCTCCCTGGCCGGGCTTTGAACTTGCATCACTGCTGCCCAAAAGATATCTCCTTTCTGTAGTAATGGAACAGAGTAAACATCCAAGAAATAGACACTGGATATATAATGAAATTCCATTTCAGAATCATGGATAAATGATAGTCACTGTTGGATTTTTCCCAATAAATGATTTTGAGATAATTTCATATTCACATGAAGAAAATGAAACTGAACATACTCAAAACTTAACCCTAGTAATAGTAAATCTAAATATGAAAAACTAATTAAAAGTTTTACAAATAGTATGAAGGAATAATTTTATGATTTGGGGCAGGAACTTTTTTTTAAAAAGTCATGGCTTAAAAAATTGATGTTTGATGGCTTTAAAATAAAAAATGTGCCCTTATCTAAAGCATCATTGAAAGGATGGAAAGACAAGATACAGAGCAGAAGATATATACCGTATATACATTTCACAGACATTTTGCTCCAAAAAAGTTGAAATTTTCTATAAATTATTTTAAGAAAAAAGCAGTTCTATTAGAAAACAGACAAGAGACTGGGATTCATGCGGTTGATCAAAATACGTGAGGGTGCCAAACTTCAATCGTAATCATGGAACTGCATCATGAGATACCATGCTAGCCCCCCAGAAAAGTTAAAATAAAAATAATTGATCATAGTAAGTGTTAGGGAATAACTGAAGCTATAATAAGCTTTATGCATTAAATAGAAGTATAAATTGTTGCAAGTGCTTTGAAAAGTGTTTGACATTATCTACTAAAGTTAAATAAACTTAAGTTTTATGAACCAGAATTTTTTCTCAATTAAAAAAAAAAGGAGGATAAGGGCACAAAATGGAGTAGAAAAGGACACAAGGGACCACGGAGATGGATCATGGGTGAATTGGTGGTGGGTTACCAAGGGGAATATAAAATGTAAATGATATAAATAATAAAAATATATATTATTAAAAAAAACATTTTTATCAAAAAATCCAAATATTGGATGCTATAAACAAAATTCACAATCTGTTCCCTCTAGCACTGAATCAAATGTGTCAGTTTTTAGGAATTCAATCTCAGTCAACTCCTGTTCTGCCTGTGACACAGTCTAAAGTCAAATATTCCAAAAGAGTGACCCAAGGTGTAGCTTGTTAAAACTGCACATCTCAGAGCAGATGACAGAGAGAGCTGAGCGAGAGAAAAAGAGAAAGAGAGAGAGAGAGAGAGAGAGAGGGCGGGGGGGGGGGAGAGAGAGAGAGACTACCACCTGGCAGAGCCTCTCCATTTTATCAGGCTTTGCAGCAAGTCTCACCAAGTAACCTTGATACATGAAGCAGGCTCTCTAACCTATTATACATAGTAACCTAAGGAAATGTGCGCACTTACAAAACAAGGGGTATTTACAAGACTGTTCAGATTAAGATAATTCAGAACAGCTAAACATCCATCAGCAATACAATGGTGTTATGTCCATGCAATGGACTACTACACAGTTCAGAAAATTAACTGCAGCAATAGGCAACCACATGGGTGAATCTCCTAAAAATGACATTGAAAATTGAAGCTAGAGCTGGAATCTATTTTATTTTTATTTTAAAAACAAGTAAATCTATAGTATTCAGAAATGCACACTTTGCATAAAAAAAAATAAGAAAAACTAAGAAGTAATTATCAAATAAACAAAATCAGGATAGGGGATACGTCCAGAAGAGATATGCAAGGGTCTTCTGGGATATATTAGTGTGGCATAGCCAGTGCAGGCAGTAGTTACATGACTGTACACTGTGCAATACATTATCAAGTCATACAGCATGTATTCTGAGATATATTTCACAGTGTTTTAAGTATAAGATTTAAGTGTTTGCAAAAGAAATGTTTCTTACAAATATTTGCAAAAATGTACACAATGACCACTAGTTTCTCCATTATGTATTAAATCTCTAAGCAGAAAAGGATATTTATGGTTAATGAACACTTGAAGGGGTTGGTCACAATAGTTAATGAGAGAAAAGTAAATTTTAAAACGTTGTCTATGAATTATCAGACTTCTTGATATTCTTCCTACTATTTCAGTCATTTTTTCCTGTCTCCACCTTTCCTTAAATTTTTTTGAGCCTCAGATCTCACTTTTATACAACCTGAACTCACCTCTCACTTCCAACCTTCTCCCCTTCTTGTATACACTAGCCCAATGCATTTGTTCATTTAAAAATTTGAGCTGAGGACTATACTTGAAATAAACTCTTAGAACACTTGCTAGCTGCTGAAGACATAAAGTTGTATAATACATGTTACCCTTGCCCTGGCAATGCAACTGAAGTCTACAGAGCTACCAAGTAAAGGTCAAGTGAATAAATTCATCCATAGTAATGTCCTCAAAGTACGGATAATCTAATGGGTCTATAAGCATATATTTGAATACAGTTCTAATAAGTAAGAATTCTCAGTTTGATTAAACTAATCCCATTTAGTTGATATGAATGAAACTAAGTCACTTGGGCACCATATGGTTTCCCTGTTATTTGAACTGTGGTTTGATTTGGATTGCTGACCTGTCAAAGGAACAAAGAAATCATAAGACCTTCTTTCCTCTGTTGAACTACCCAGATTATGTGAAATGACTCTACTTAAATATGATCTTAATATTCTACTCAACCAACAAATTTGTATTAGCAGGATCTGGAACCAGCCTGCCCAAGTCTAAATCTCAGCCCAGCCATTCACCAGTCATTGACCTTGGCAAATCATCCATCTATGCACCTCGTCTCTGTATGTTCCTCTCTGAATGTGTATGGCACTGCAATGATAATCACACAAGGACTGAAAGCACCAATGTGTGCAAAGTTCTTACAACTATGCCTGGCACAAATAATTGATCCATCTGAGCCATTGCCATTCATCAAGCCAATACATATTTAGCACCTCCTATTAGATGAGCATTAGAAAAACAGTAATGAGAAAAACAAATATGATCACTGCCCTCATGGAGTTTTCAGTATAAAAGAACCAAACATATGAACAAGCAAATAAACTATATTCCTGAATAAATTATTATTTTGAGAGGAGTTGTTTACTTGAGGAGCTGTTCAATATCTCTGGAGTTGTATGATTGCCTTCAGGAGTACCTGAAAGAGCTACCAGAGAGATTCCCACTCCCAAAGACCCGACATTTCCCAGTCTGGAGCACTAGGTTGGAAATGACAATGAAAAGCAGCAAATAGCTTCACATTTCTGTTTGGAAGTTAAATTAATGTTACCTCATCCTACCTGCCAATCTCCTTTTCTGTTGCATTTATTTTTTTATCTATTATTGTAAATACATGTAAAACAAGAGAGAAAGACAGAAGGTAGATGTTTTAGAGAGAGAGAGAAAGCTGCCAAGAGTTGAACCAGATATCTATGGGATAGATTTTTTTATTCTAATACTGGATTCTAATTACTTTAACATATAAGCCTCATTCTTCCTTGAAAAGAAATCAAATTAAACTAGTGTCTCTACAGTTACACTGGTAAAATAAAAATGTTATTGTTTTGAAAACAAGAAGTACTCCAGCAGAAAAATAAGGAAGCACTATAAATGTGTATGAGGAAAGCACCAGTGGGCTTTTGATGATGTTGGATCTCCAGTGCTCATTCTTCACCCAGTGTATTACAGAAAGAAAGGGAACATTCTCTCACACTAGTCATGTATTATTTATTTTTATGCTTTAATTATTTGTGGAAATTCCTGACAGCTTCTTACTCAGCTTGTTCTACTGACAATCAAGTTGTACATTAAGGAGAAAGGAGGACAAAGTATCATCTAGAGAGAAGAAAACCAAGCAGGCAGCTGAGTTGGTAGTGAACTACCTGACAAATTTATTTATTTGTTCATTTGCTCATTCATTTGTTCATTCATTCATTGTGAACTAAATCATAAAAATTGTTGGCTCACAGTTCTGTGGTTGAAAAATCTAAACTCAAGATGCTGGCAAGGGTTGGTTTCTTCTGAGCAATATGGAGGAAAATCTATGTCTTGCCTCTATTGTTGCTTCTGGGGGTCTTAGGTATCGTTTGACTTGCAAATGGGATGCTCCTTATTTCTTTGCACAGTCTATCTTGTATCTCCCTCCAGATGATATTTTTTTTTTTTAGGCAATGTTGGTTTATAACACTGAACATGATTTTGAGGTATAGGTGTGTGTTACCACACCACACCCACCACCAAGGTTCCCATGGTCCTCCACTGTAGTCCATTGTACCCCTCCATTCTTTGCTCTCCACTCTCCCCCTACTACTCTTATAGCCTCAATTCTACAGTCATATTTTTAAGGTTTGTTATTGGTTTGGTTTTATTTAACCCTATGTTTTATTTCTCTATATCTCACATATAAGTAAAACCATTCTCCTTCTTACTTCTTTTGCTTCTCTTAGGGGTTATCCCTTCCAGTTCCATCCATGTTGCCACAAATGACAAGAGTTTATCTTTTTTATATAGCTGAGTAGTATTCCATCATATATGTGTGTGTGTATATATAGTGTGTGTGTGCTTATATATACACATATATATACATATATGTATATATACACACACTATATAGATATGTATACACACACACACACACATATCTTCCTACTCCATTCATTTCTGCTTGGTACTTAGATTGTTTCTATAATTTACCTATTGTAAATAGTGCTGGAATGAACATAGGAGTGCATATATCCCTTCAAATTAGTGCATTTATGTTTCTTGCATAGATACCTAGGAAAAGAATTGCTGAATTATATCATAGGTCTATTTCCAATATTTTAACAAGCTTCCATACTGTTTTCCACAGGGGCTGTCCAAGTCTACATTCCCACGTACAGTGTATGAGGGGTCCTTTTTCTTCACATCCTTACCCACACTTTTTGATATGGGTCATTCTCACAGGGGTGAGATGGTATCTTGAGGTTTTGATTTGCATTTCCCTACTAAGTGATGATGAACATTTTTTTCATGTGCCTGTTTAATTGCAAGTTTAGAATAAATGATTTAAAAAGCATGCTAGAAAAAAAGAAAAATGGAAAAAAAAGATAAAAATGCTAACGACACAACTTGACCTCTCCAGGGAGATAGATAATTTGAAAGTGTTTTCTACTGGCACAAAAGAAAGGTAGATAAAGCTTATTAAATGTGGGGATTTTCCTTAACCTCTGCTCAAGCTGTCATATCGTGACTATTGATGACTTTAGGAGACCCCTGTACATCCCTGGAAAGACATAGCACTTGGTTTTGGAGCACATGATGTTGTGCTGATAATGATTCAGAAAAGAATCTGACAGTGTGATGATACATTGGAGTCTATTTATTCTTTCACGTATTTCCTCAGCCATTTAAAAGTATATTGAGCACTAAACACTCTATTAATAACACTGGTCAACAAAATTATACAAAAGTCATGTTACTGAAATAAAATTAGTCATTCCCTATCAATTTGTATGTGCTCAACACGAATATGAAAGTCAAATTCTAATTTTGGCTCTAGTTTTTTTTGTAATCTGCAATAAATTGATGTTTACATCATGAAATGCATGCCAATAGTAATAGGCCTACGGTTAATACCTGTAAAAAAAATCAAGTCATAGACTACTTCTTAGATTTCTTCGCTTGTCTCTTGTACAGCTGTTCAGGAATAGAATAGATGGAAGAGAGTTTCCATTGCGCAAAAGCACAGCCTTAAGACTCAGTTTTGAAGAGTCTAGAAATCGTCTCCATTCTTGTGGGTCAGGAGTGATTTCTAAGGCATTCATGAAGCCCTCAATATCGGAACAGAGTACTTTCCTTTCTGAAGAAAGGCTCCAACTGCTGGTGGCGCTTTCAATATAAAGTAATTGTGACATCTTCTTCTAGAAGATTCCATTGTTGGAGTCTTGATCCTAGCAATTCTGCCTTGTTCTTGAATAAGTCCAAATCATGAACCAGGTCATTTAGTTCTTCCTGTGTTAGTCTGTGTGGGGTTGATGATGCACCACAGTGAAAATCAGGATCACTGCATGCTGATGGAACAGGAGAACAGGTCGGCTCACCCTTGTCCTCAACAGATGAATCAAGAGAATATTCCGCTGGAGGTTCTGGAATAGGGAGTCCCTCACCATGTGGAACTGGTCTCAATGCAGATGGAATGTTTGGGCAGAATATTCTCGACTTCTTTTTCTTCATTATTCTGCTGGAAAGAGGAGGAATCAAGCAGAAGGAACAGTCTTTTATGTGGTTGCTCTACACCATGGGGACTGCAAATGGCATAGATGATCTTTTGCCCTGAACCACTGTGAAAGCTATGTTGTACATGGAGCACAGCATATATGCGGGACCCAAGGCTGTCTTGGTCACCAACCTTTCATCCAAAGTAAAAGATGATAAGCCTTCTTCACTTGAGAAGTGATACTTTTCTTCTGGTTGGCAAATGTTACTTCCCCACAAATAGAGCAGAAATTGTCCATGCTATTAACACACTTTCGAGGAATGACTGTTCTGTATTGTGCCTAAATGGATAAAATAATAGCAGTTCTATGGAACAGTAGCTTAAACTGTCTTGCACAAAGTCTGAAATATTTTCAATGCTCAACCTTTCCGACAGGACTTTCTATAGTGCACTGCTGACGTAAGCTTACTTCAGCAGTTGCCTGGCAATAGTATTGCATTGCATCAGAAAATGATGCAATCAACTCTGGATGATGTATGCATGATGGTATTATGCAATGTGATGCAATATTACATCATTTGAGGCTGATTTAGGATGTTGTTGCAGTCCTACTGGATAAATTTACATGGTGAAACATATAAAATGAATTATAAGAAATATCTTCAAAATGCGAGCTAATAAAAAATTTTCAGGGTTATATTCATGTTCAGCACACCAAGATACTATGAATTAGGGCCTTTTTAAGTCAGTAACGATCCCACTGTTAACCAGTGTAATTGGGAGGATATTTAATTTATTTAGTTGGGAGACTAAGTAACATAGTTTGAAAGAATGAACATTTGAATCAGAATAGTGGCTCCAATGCCTTCCTAATTCCTACAACTTTTTGTTGTTGTTATTAAATCAGAAAGGGTTTCTGTTTATTTGCTAGCTTGCTTTCTTTGGTATTGGTTTCAGTATTAGTTTATTGAAGTTGTTTTCATCTTTGTGGTATGGTTTCCTTATCTGTTTTAATTTGTCTGTTTGCTTTTCAGGCATGAGCATTGGTCTTCACTCATCCATATACAAAGATTCCCTCTTTTATCCTGAAGATCCATAGAACTCACTGACTCTCCAAGAGATGACATATTTTGAAGACTTCATCCAAACTTTTATTCATTTATTGTTATTTCTAGTGCCTGTGTAATAATTACTATTCCTGGAGATCTCTTCAGTTACTGATTGTTTGAGTTACTCTAAATCCAGTATTGTGCTACTCTTTATGTCAGACTAGAAAGGGATTATTGTTATTCCCATTTAACAGATTAAAAACCTGAGGCTCAGTGAGAGTGAGCATAACTACAAAGGTCTTATCATTTCTGGTTTAAAACCCATTCTCTTCAGTTTTACTTATTTGTTCCTCTTTTCATTAAAACATGACCTTAAACAGTAAGTAGTTCAATGACAATTACAAAGTCTCTAAACTCATACCAAAGTAGGAACTGCTCTAGGTTTTGTCTTCTTTTATATCAGCTCCCCAGAGGATTGATTCCAGCAGCTTCTAACAAAGGATTGAGCACACCAGACCAGCATTATCTGCTCCCGGAGCACATGCACCAGGACCTCAAGTTTCCTTATTGCCTTGCATATCACACTCCTTTCTTTGAAGAGTCCCATTTTCCCACCTGCATCCATCATTCATCTGTCATCCCCTTCAACCATGAGGTTTTAACTAGATGATTTTTTTTTAAATCTTCCTTAGCTAACCTTACCCCTCAAGGTCTTTGCTCCAACTATAGTTTTAAAGCTCAGGTGATCTTCTTGCCTCCAGTTCACTCCCTTGGGAGTAGCAATTAACACAGGCACCTGTTTAGTCAGGTTTTGCTTTTTACATATTAAAGGGCAGGGGCAATCTGCTTGGGTTGGTCTGAGTTTCTTTTGATCTTACTGGAGTCACATAACAATATCCATTTGCAAAACCTGAGCAGAGTAATTTAGGAATCGTTTAAGAAGGAAGCTTCGAGGATCTATTGCTTGGAGTTTGAAGAGGACCCATACAGCAAGAGCATGACCCCTTCTCAAATACCTGCCAGAGCAGCAAATGTACTCTGCCGAAATTTCACCTCCCTCTTCTGATGCAGGGGATGAAAGCACCTCTGAAGAGGAACAAAGACCTGTGCTATCACAAAGAATAGTGTTTTTCCATTGCAATTGAATTGAGTATATTGCCCTTTCGGTTTTGCTAAGATTACACAAAATGTAATTACATCGACACTATTCACCTGGGAACCTGAGAAATGAATGCTAATACAGCCACATTCAGGGAGGGAAGCTCTCTAATGGTGAAGACATGTTTCCCCTGAATCCAAAATTCTGCCTGATTTCATCAGTTATAATCAACCCAGGCTGCATAGGAAAGCGGTGTGCATTTTTACACTGTTCTAGAACCCCATCGTGGCTCCATATGGAAGCACATGTGTGTTTATTTTATAGTGTTGGGTTTCATGAACTCGGTGTTCTCATTTCTCCTTTTTCCTATTCAGTCTGCCTAGAGGCCTTGTGAATACCCATATTCTCCGCAAATAAAATTTGGCTTAGGACCAGCTTTATTTTAAATTAGTAGTTAACTCAAGTAATGTTGAGTTTGGTGCCTAAATGAGATCTTAAAAATTTGATTAATATCCCAAGGCTGGTACTCCATGCCTCAAGCATATTTTGAACTTAGGATAAAATTTCAGGCCAAACAAGAGAAGTAATGTTTTTTTGTTGTTTGTTTGTTTGTTTTGTGCTTTTTTAGTGAAGAAGTAAAATTAGAGTAGGTGTAATTCTGGTTGATTAGTAAATGACCTTGCCATATCCACACATGGGAAAGTAAGTTATATGTTTTAGAGAAAATTCAAGACTTTTTATTTTGCTATTTTAAAAGCAATAGCAAAAAAAAAAAAATAACTTTCACTTGTGATTGGCAAAAGGAACAGCAAGACTAGAGAATGAGGAAAAGATGAAAATAAAATAGAAAATGTGCTGAAAATTTTGCAAGTTTAACAAATATCAGAAATAATGTATGTAAACAGTATAGAACAAGGCATATATGTTCTGGATAGGAAGAGAAAGAAGGGAAAATCATTGCCATCGCCTTCATCTTCATCATAATTGTATATCCAAATTAAAAGACACTTTAAGATACAATATATTACTCTATTTGAGGCTAAAAACAACTCTGGGTAGATAGTTAGAATAGCCAGTGATAGATAGAATGATTACAGGTAGTATGGTGTGAGGTCAACAAAACCATTATTGAGCATTATGTGTCAGGCACTGTAGTCATTCCTAAAAATTCACACTGTGAGGGAAAATTCCAGTTTGGGGTTGAGAAATCAGTTTGAAAATATATACTCCAAGTCTCACTAAAACAATAGCAAAGAATATTTCCTGAAAGCAAACATGAGCCAAAAATGTGGAGTTCTAGAAAGAAGATACAAATAAAATGTTTGAAACCAGAAAGAATACAGACTAGTAGCAGGTAACCTAGAAGACAAGAGAAAATCAAATCCTAAACTGACAGTGGGAAGACTGAGACCACCCAACATAAACAATACCTGCCAGCTATCACTGATATCCCAAATGAGGCATGAACATTCATATTCATAGACTTGACCAAGGAGAGGGAGAAGATATCTCCTCTTCTATAGAACAAAGTGGTGTCCCAGTCCTGGAACATAGCTCAATAGTTTCCATACACTGGCTGCTAAAATGACCTGAGTTCTCTCAATGCTGAGTGAGTTGAATCAGACCCTGGGTCAGCTCTCTGCTGGGTTCTGGAAAGGGGTTGAAAAGGAAATCAAAAAGACCAAAAATCGGCTCTCTTCAGAAAGAATGTTGAAAGTTTGAGAGAAGTGATTAGATCCTTCTTTATGTTACCCTCTCTGCCAAGAGACTGGCAACTGATTCTCTGCAGAGTTGAGAGTCTTTGGCAAAGTTGAACATATGGATGTCATATTGAAAAAAGATATACTAAATCTCCATATATGTGCTGATGCTACGTGAACAAATCCTCAGTCCTCTTCTTCCACTTGATGCCAAGAGACTTTGCAGCCAGACTTTCTCTAGGAATGAGAAAGAAGGTGAATTCCCCACAGGTTCGAACTGACTCTCCTCCCACCCCACAAAAGGACATCTTTTGACACCTGGAATTCTTCAAGAAATGTCTGGATTAAAACAGTTGAATCGAAGGCAGTACCCTGTGACTTGCATTTTAATACAACCATGATGTTCTTTCTGAAGCTTAAAGTGTCAGACAGCCCTCCTCATGTCCTTAGACATTTCAAACAGTGTGGTAGTGATCCAGTGTTAATCATGAGCACACACCTGAGACAAATTCTAATATGATGGCTAAAGATCAAAACATAAAATCAAATACCATGGAGAAAACAGAAACTGTGTAGGGAGAAAAAGCTTCAACAACAACAAAAACTATCATTACTATCCTCTGGGAGATAAAATAGATTTCATCTGTGAAACAAGAAGTGGAAGCTATAAAAAAAATAACTTACTGAGGATTTAAAAAGTACTTTTGGGATTTAGCAATGTCAGAGCAGAAAAAGAAAAACTCAATAAAGGACTAAAATAAAATGGAGTAATTGCCACAAAAGTAGATTAAAATCCAGAGATGGAAAACAGGAAACAAAAAGTATGAATATTATTTCAAGAGGTACAAACAGCAAATAACAGGCTTTCAGAATGAAAGTACAAAGAAAATAGATGGGAAATACCATCAAAGAAAGAATGTAGAAAATTTTCCACAACTGCAAACCATCAATTTCCAGATTGAAAGACCTACGTAATATCCAACAAAATAGATAAAAATAGACCCATAGCAAGACAAACTGTTGTAAAATGTCAGAAACCTTAGAACAAGAGAAGCTTCTTATCAAAGGAAAAATCAGGGCACATATCAAGGATCAAGGGTCTAGTAGTCTGAATGGCATACAAAAAACAAGAAAGCAGTAATGTCTTCAAAGTCTAAGCTAAAATCCTATACCCAACCAAGTATTCAATCAATCAAAGCATAACAATATAATACAGGCATAATAATGAACAATGAATAATGATTTAATCAGAATTTAATATGACTATATTGGGAGGGTGGGAGAGGCAGAATGGTTAGTCTGAGAAAATTGATTTATTATTCTAATAAAGACATGTTTAGACATGCTACATATAAGGGGGGGAAGTACCTTCCTTAAGAAGAGAATGGAATGTCTACTGCCAAAATATAGTATTCCTACATTCCTATGTACACCAAGATGAGAGAGAGAGAGACCAAAATAATAGAAAGAAAAGGTAGTTGTGAGGGAGACAACAGAGATCGCGCATTCACATTGGAACTGGAAGACTGAGGACATGGATTATGGGGAACTGTCACTACACCATTAACCATAGTAATAACTTTCTATCTGACAAAACTACTGAAAGATACATATATATATATATATATTTTTTTTTTGTACAAGGGAGTAAAACCAAAAAGGAGGGAGGCATAAAAGCCAGGAAACAGGTAAATCATCTCAGCAGGAGAGGAAATTCCAGGTATGCAAAATCAGGAAAGAGTCAAGATTTAGAAGAAACACTCAAAGAAGTATTCCATTCAGAAAAAAATGTGACTACAAATTTCCCAGTGTTAAGGAAAATGATGCTGTGAGGCTAATAAAAATTATAGAAAGAATGATTACAAGTGGAAAAATTATTAATGTCAGGAACAGTAAAAAAGAAAGGAAACATAATCATATGACAATGCTCATTTGTGAGTAATATTTGCATAGGCATAATAATGAACAATGAATAATGATTTAATCAGAATTTAATATGACTATATTGGGAGGGTGGGAGAGGCAGAATGGTTAGTCTGAGAAAATTAAGTCTATGGAGTCAGGAGGTAATACGTAAAACAAAGACGATAATGGATCTCCATTACTTAGAAATACAAGGGTGAATCAGTGCCAAAGGCACAGCTCAAGAAGACAAAACCCTTTGCCAGTTGGAAGGTGTTTGGTTGGCAAAGAGATGCAGTGGGTGGGGAACTGTTGTATTTCATTATTAACTTTGTAGTAGTATTTAGCTTTTAAATCATATGGATAAATCATATTGATAAACATTATTTAACCATTCAGATGTCTAGCTTAATCACAATTTTATCTCCAATACTCAGCACAGTGCTTGGCATGTATTAGTAGGTCTTTAATAAGTATTTATTGACATTGAAAAGGAGGGCAAGTTATGGTCCTACTCTATAGGAGCCGTTTGCAAAATAAAGGAAGTCAATGCAGAAAAAACATAGATGAAAGCACACAGAGTATTTCCCCTCAGGATACTAACCCTCCCCAGATTCAGATGTCACCCACAGAGGCACACAGGAGCACAAGTCACAGCCGTCAGGGTGGAAGGATCAACAGGACATATCATCACAATATTAAGCAACATCAGGTGTTCTGCTCCTCATCATAATAAAAACCACAATATCTGGAGAACAGCCTAGATTCTTTAGGGACATAGAGTAAAGTGGGCAATAGAATAAAAGGCCCAAAGTACAGCTTTGATGCAAAACAAACCTGTGAAAAATAGCATTTGTTCGAATTACTGCACGATGACCTCAGGCAAGTCATTTAACCTCTCTCTGTTTATTTTTGCAACTTTAGAATGATAAAAACAGCACTTACCTTGCAGGAGTTCTAGAATAGGAGAGAATCCGGGAAGTCTTGGTATAGAGTTAGCCTTCAATGCAGGGAACTGTTATTAATACTGTAGATTAACATAAAAGTTCACTTTAAAAGATTGGAAATTTCATGTTTTTGTAACCGGAGGTAGAAGCCAAAGATTATAGGTGTAGCCCCCTGGAGAGGGGTGCTGGTGAGGAGAGATAGCCCCAGGGAAAATGCGAACAAAGTATAGGTGGGGGTGGAGATTCGAAGCAGCCCCAAGGATTCAGTTTCCAGGACTCAACAATCAGGATTTCAACATTTTCAGGTCTTCAGCAACTCCAGGGTCAGCCATTTCTGCCCCCACCATGCTGATCTTCCAGAGGCTGTTGTGGGCCTCTGAAGGATGTGGAGAGGTTTCCAGCAGTCAACCTCAGAGAAGAAAAGTTTGGAGGCTTCACAGGTAGTTGAGCAACTGAAACTTGTGCCAGCTTTGCCACCTTTACAGACTGAAAGAGAAGGTGAAGACCCGGAGCTGGGAGCCTCGCTGAGCTGCGTGAGTGCGGGCGCTTCTCTGGTAGTCTGGCTGCCGCAGCTGCTGTTTCCCATATCAATTGTCTGGTGCTGTGCTAGGGCATCTCTGCAGCTCCGGTGAGCATCTCCTGTTGTGTCTTCCGCTGTCTTTGTGAGTTGGATCCCAGCTTATAGACCGGCCGCCACAAGCTCCTGGCCCTCTGTGCCAGGAGGACGCCATCTTGGGATCCTTTGTGTATAGGACTTTAACACACCTGACCCTGCTTCGGGTGAGGGAAATGGTTGTTTGTGGCGCTCAGTAACTCTTTGTTTTCCCTGGTTTGTTAAATAAGTCCCATTATTTACTGTTCTCTGAACCTGAGTAGTCTTGCAGTTGTCCACGAGAGTGAAGAACTCAGACAGTGATCTGTAAACTATTGGGGCAGTGTCCTTGGCCAATTTTAGTGCCCCTTGCTGCCCTACATCATTTAGTTCTCTAAGACCTAAAACAGTATCTGACACATAGTGGGGAGCCAATGAATATTTGCTGAATGAATGGATGAATTATGATTTCAAAAGGAACAGCATTTAATTTGGACATGGACCCCTTCAGCAGACACAGCTCAGCAATGATAACATTTAATATAGCATCTTAGGTAAACATTGATTCTTTTATGGACACTGGTGTGCTCCAAGAATGATGTTATTTGCCAAGTAGCACCTTGTGCACAGAATGTCTCACCTCAAACTTTCCACCAATTTTGAGGGCCTACAACTTTCAATAGAAGGGCGAAGTATAATGAAAAGGTCACAAAACTCCCGTCTCAAACTGCCCCAACAAAATGCATCAACATTTTGTTGTGGTTTGGAGTTAGTCTCCAAAGATATCTCCATTATCTTTGATCACTGCCTTTCTCATTAGAAAGATTTTTTTATCAACTATATTAAGATATATACATTGTTTATACAAATAAGATGTAATTGCTCGTGCAATCCAAGCATTGCCTCTCTAAAGGCATTATTCCCTGCATCTCCCCTTTAGGTAGCAGATGACCACGCAAGAAGAGCTCTGCCTTTAAGATGAGGAAACATTTCAAGATGTTTAGGAAACCTTAAATGAGTAAAGAGTATTTTTCTCTGAAACAGTTGTTTTATTATACTACCCACAAAATCAGATTCTAATAAGGAAAAGACGCCTAGCTACTTCTCTGATTCTTTCTCCCCGCTCTGTATTCCTTCCTTTTAAAAGTATCCTTTCTGCTGTCCATGGCCATCTGGAGAACATAAACAACCGTTTTAGAACCCAGATGCCTAGCCACTGAGAATTCCCTAATTGAGTTATGCAGCAGTCAGCTGCGGAGCCACACCCAGAGCCCTGGCAGGCTCCACGCACTGCTATAGAAACTCACAGATTCTGAGGTTTCCAACTGGGAGGTGTGCTGCTTCAGAAAATATCTGTTCTGCCCTCCCTCCAGTTTCCCATTTGCTGGCATTTTTCATTGATCTTGGAAAACACATGGCCCGCATCTGTTTGTGAATAACTATTTGTCATTGTGTAAAGCATCTATGAATGTTCTGCTTATAGAGTTTTCTGAAAAAATCAAAACACAAGCTATGCCTTTTTGGCAGAATTGTTTCTCTAAGCCAAATTGCTACGCAATTATAATGATATTAGAATGTAAGAGATAGGTACCGTGATGGCACCCAAAATAGAAATGTCCGCTATATATAAAACTAAATGCTGAAATAATTATTCCCATTTTCCTAGTGTTTTATTTTGTTCACAGAGAGAATTTTAAAGCACTGTATAACTAAATTCTCATCCTAGCTCTCAGATTTGGGCATTTGAGGGTTGAAGAAACTCAAAACCAGGGCCAGTAAGTGAATGGTTATATAATTGAGATCCTAAATTCAAATTCAAAATTCCCTCTCCTTAAAATCATACAACATTCTTTCAATCTTTTTTTATTTATTCGTTGATCCATTCAATGAACTTGGTCTATACCATGACATTAATAGCATCAAACTTTACAGCAAAGAGGGGGCCTCCCTGGTGGCGCAGTGGTTGAGCGCTGCACTGTGGAGCTGTCGGCAGCAGCGACGCGAGTTCGACGCCCAGCCAGGGAGAATCCCACATGGTGCAGCAGACCTCTCCTGCCTCACCCGCTGCTCCCCTCAGCAGTGTACTTCTGATCTGCCTGTTCTGCTCCCCACTCTGTCTCTGGTGAGCCCTCTCGCCGCCCCACACCTCTGGCCTGTACCCCAGCTTGTATGTATAAATAAATAAATCTTTAAAAAAAAAAAAACTTTACAGAGAAGATTTCTGATATTTTATTCACACTAGGTGCATTCTAAGAGGATTTTATGTAAGATAAATTTTAAAAGTAAAGAAAAACAGAGGTCATAGTAATTACATCATTTATTAATCCTTTAGAAATAGGCTTTTCTTACCAAGGGCCAAAGAAAAATTTGATTAGGGCAAATATACATCCCAGAAAATATTCTTTCTTTCAGTTCCTTCAATAATCATTGGCCATTTAACAGGTGTTTGATGCTGGGTTTAGATGCTCACGTGAAAGAAAAATGGTATGTTCTCTCTGTATAAGGACTTGTTAGAGTCTGATTTGTGATATTATGCTTTAGACGAGAAATATATGTTTGGTCTTTGCCCACTGTTCCTGGCACCTAACTGCTAAGACCCTAGTCTCCTATAGGAGAACCATAGGGGATATTTTGTTCTAATATATGGTCTTTTGTCATCAGTTCCTGAAATGCCTCTAGAGCCATAAAGGCAAAAGTAGTTTATTATTATTCATAAAAAAACTCCTCTCAAAGACACCTGAGTTTATGTAAGTGAGGTGACTTCTGGAAATCCCCTAAAGATAAGGCTGGTTGCCAGGGGAGCCAAACATGATGAGGGAGTTGGAACTTTAATTCCCATCCCAACTCCCTCAACCTCACACTTCCTCCAACCCCCTCTTATCTTAGAGAAGGGAAGTGGGGCTGGAAATTAAATCATTTGTCAGTGGCCTATGAATTAATCGATTGTGCCTATGCAGTGGAGTCTTCATGAAAATCCAAAAGGAGGGAATTTGGAGTGTGTTTAGGTTTGTTCTATGAGAGCAGCATTTCCAGAGAAGGTGCAGAAGTCCCCTTCCCCTTCCTATATCCCTTGCTCTATACATCTCTTCCCTCTTCTCTTTATTTAGTCATACCTGCAACCTGGTAAGTAAATGTCTTCCTGAGTTCTGTGAGCCACTCTAACAAATTAATTGAACTTGAGGAAGGGATTGTGGGAACTGACAATTTGGAGCAGGTGGGTTAGAAGCACAAGTGACAACCTGGACTTTTGAGTGGCATCTAAAGTAGGAAACTTAGAAGGGGGCAGACTTGTGGGACTGATTCCTTAATCAGTGGGATATGCCTCTTATCCCCAGGCAAATAGTGTCAGATTTGAGTTAAATCATAGAGCATCCTGTCAGCATCTACTGAGAACTGGAGAATTACTTAGTGGTGTTAGAAACCTCAAATCAAACTAACAGTGTAATCTAAAAAGGGGAGGCCCCAGGTTCCCCACCCCAGCTCATGAAGTGTGGAGTTGAGCAGGGAGGGGAAGCTAAAAATGACTTTGGAGAGAAGACTTAGAGGATGCATGTGGAGCAGATAGAGATGTGAAGAAGAAACTGCATTTGCTTCTCAGCCTTAGACTTGCACCAGAGACTTGGGGAACTTGGAAAGAGTTATTTGGAAGAGGCATGGGTGAGGGACCCATGGGAAAGCTGACAATGGCAACCTTCATCTTGACTTGTACTTTGATTTTGCTCCTTTCTTTCCAGACTTGCCTGGCCCCATCTGCCCCTCTCCTATGGTTCTCTACCAGAAGGTGATGTAGACTTGTGGCAAACTTTCACAACTTAGCAGGCCTGCTTTGGGCCAACCCTGTTCGACTGGATATTTATCCATGAGGGTATGGATAAGTTTGAGTGTTTCACTGGGAAACCTCTTCTCTTCTCTTCTCTTCTCTTCTCTTCTCTTCTCTTCTCTTCTCTTCTCTTCTCTTCTCTTCTCTTCTCTTCTCTTCTCTTCTCTTCTCTTCTCTTCTCTTCTCTCTTTCTCTTCTCTTCCTATCTCTTCCATTCCCTTCCCTTCTCTTCTCTCTATATACTCACATTCTATTAAAGCTCTTTTCTTTTAAAGGTCTTATACTAAGTATGCTTTATCTTTATGTGGCAGATGGCAGAACCCACTTAGACTGTGTAAGTTTGGGAGTCTCAAGGTACTCTTCAATATGCCCACTAACAAAGCTAGTATTAAAGACAGAAATGTAAGAAAATTAGGACATGCACAATAAAAATCCTATAGTAAGTTGTCAGAGGCCAGAAGTGGAAGCAGCCACCTGCCTAAACAGTAAGGAAAACTTCATAGAGGAGGTAATACCCGGATGGCTCTTTAATGGGTAGTTAAGAGTTTTGCACACTAACAAAGGCTGGAATGTTCACCTGGTATAGAACATGTGTAAAATGCAAAGACAGGTGAGACAAGGTGAGAAACCTGGCTTTACCAAAGGTGTTAGAGGGATTCTGGAAGATGAAGCTGGACAGAGACCATGGTCTCTGCTCTAAAGGCTGGACAACCATAGCCAAACAGAGCTGCAGAAAGGTTAAGACAGAGGAATGACATGACCATTTACCCAGAGCTACAGCCTGGTGCCAGAATCAAGGCAAAGAAAAGAAAGAAAGAAGCAGGCAAAAATATGGATGAGGAACTTGAAAAAATATTGTCCCTGGTTCTATGACTTTGGGAGTAATCATCAAATAAAGAAAACACAAAGTATGCCTGACTATCTTTATTTATGGTAATTATGATCTGTAAAGTTACTTAGAACACTAAATCAGCAATGCTGAGAAATTGTTCTTAAGGGAAATATAGGGGTAGTTTCCTCCAAGTCTCTTGTCATAACTTTTTTTAGTCAACCAAACACTATATAACCTTGTTCTATGTGTGTATCAGTTAAAACGCCTTATTTAATATACAGTTGATTATTTAACATTTAAAGGTCAATAGCACTACAACTCTTGCCTAAGGAAGTTTATGTCATGCATATATTTTCTCTATAAGGAGCATCACAGCCTCTTGTGCTTAAGGACCCCTGGATGGTCATGAGCGTTATACCTGGGGCTGTTATCAACAGAAAAAAATGCCAGCAAAAATGCAAAAATAATGGCACTAAATAGACTTTGAAAAGGATACTTGCTTACAGTATGAGAACTAAAACGGAGAGGAAAAGTGTCATCTTGTTTGGGGCCTCCCTGGTGATGCAACAGGTTAAGTCTCAGCACTATGAAGCTATCCGCAGCCACGGCAGCAAGAGTTCGATCCCCGGCAGGGAGCTTCCCACATGGCGCAGCAGACCTCTCTTGCCTCTCCTGCTGCTCCCCTCAGCAGTGTACTTCAGTAGATCTGCCTGTTCTGCTCCCCACCCTGTCTCTGGTGAATCCTATTACCACCCCACACATCTGGCCTACACCCCAGTTCTTGAATGCATAAATAAATAAATCTTTAAAAAAAAAGTGTCATCTTGTTTGATCTCAGCTGGAAACTAGGGCATGGGATACCTCAAAAATTTTGCATTTTGCTCATATCTGTGACTAACCCTAAAGGCACCACAATTACTGATTGGGGAGTTATGAATGAATTTTAGTGAGTGGGTGAATTTTCAAATATGGAATGAGTAAATAACAAACAGTCCTTCATATCATTCAAAGGGATAAAAGATTGGGGGGTTTAAACAGAGTAAGAGCCCCAGAGGACATGAAGGAATAGGGACTAGTAAATGCACAGGAGCAGATAGAGAGATGAAGAGATCAGACTCTTCAAGGTCAAGGAAAAAGAGGGATTTGAGCAGTAGGATGTGTTTAACAATGTAGAGGGATACAAACTGTACGATTATGCCTGACAGGGAGTTAGGGTATCTATCACATGGGACTGTATTGAGGCTAGCTTTAGTTGAGTGGACAATGGAAGCTTCATTAACTGGATCCCTGCCCAGTGCTCATTATAGAAAGAGCAGTAAGACATTGTTCCTGGTCTTAAGAGATTTTCTGACTCTGGAGAAACTGGACAGCTATAGTCTCAAACCCCGTCTTTCCTTGACCTCCAAGAGGCTCTCTACTAACAACATCCCTAATCTCATCATGGGGAACTCACCCTCATGACTTTAAGCAAAATTTTATCTCAAATGACCTACCTCCAAACACCATCCCCTTGGAGGTTAGGGTTTCTAACACGAATGTTGAGGATTGACACCGTATCCAGTCCTTAACATATAGCAGTACAAAGTAGGACAGGACAGAGCGCTAGAAGTCTAGAAGAGGAAATGTCATCAGCTGGCATAGTAAGGAAGGTTTCAGAAAAAAAGTCACAATGAGCCAAGCTTTATGAAAAAGAATTAAGCTAAGTGCATGGGAGTTGAAGAGCAAACAACTTGGAGGGGAGGAGCAGTAGAAAGGGGGATATGAAGAAAAAAGATAACAGTGAAAATGCACATGAAGCCAATCAGGCTGGCATGGAACATTAGCACAGGGATGCCTGGGGAGGAAATTGGAGAGGTAGGTAGTGTGGATAGGGAAGATTTTGAAAGCCAATAAAATGTTCATCTACAGAGTTTTCTGCATAGTCTGGTATTAGATAACAAGGTGCTTAAGAAAGTTGAAATGGCTAAGATTAGTGGGAAAAAAATATGCAGAGGTAGGAAAACATACTAAGAGATGATTAAAGTAGCCCAATTGATGGGGGAATAAGGTCTACACCTGAGATTTTCACCGCTGGTACAGACATTATGAAAGACAATAACCACATTTAGAGGCTAAGCAACTGGAGGGATGACTGACAGGATGATGGCACAATGGATAGAAAACTGGGAGAAATACAGAGGAAGAATTGCTTAGGGAGTGGATTATTGTAATGTGAGAAAAGGGTAGGAGATCCACATGGAGATGTCCTGTAGCAACTGAAGATGGGGGATGGAATTCAGGAAAGAGTTAGAGATCGTAAGATAGGATTTAAAAGTCTGGTCTGATTCACTTTGAATAACCTCCACCCCAAGCACCCTAATTCTAGATAAATCACAAATAAATAATTTTGACATGAATGAAAAGTAACATACCTTGTACTGCTGCTTTCTGTTTGTAAAGTACTGAGCTTTGGAATGTGAATGGATTTGGTAGAAGAGGAAAGTAAAAGAAAACCAAAGGAGGAGTTACAAAGTAGTCTAGAAATTTCATAAAATTGTGCTACATTCATTTTATAAAAGAATCAAGTACATAAGAATTCCCAGTAGCAATACAAGCTTGGAAGTAGAGTGGCTATAGCTGGACTCACAGAGGAAACAGACCATTCATCACCTTTTTGCTATGTCCCACAAGTACAATGCAAGAGATCACTTTGGGAAAAGAGGAGGCCTACAGACAGTTCTCTGGAACAGGTGAAAGGGGTAGATTTTTCTTAAGGAGAGACTCTCTAAACAGCAACAGAAGAACTGCGAGCACTCTGCCCCGCCTCCCCTCGTGAATGCAGGGAGAATTTTACATCGCTCTTACACAGCTTTATTTAGGACTGGAGGGGAGCCAACTGTCTATTGTTCAAGTTCACATTTTAGCTGATGATGGAAATTCACACATTCTGTACAAGGCCATCCTGAGGAGCAGTCCTCAGTGTGGGACTTTGGCAAAAATACTACATTCTAGGACAAACATGCTTTCTAGAGAGGCAAAAATTTTTCAAAACAAACAAACAAATCAGCGAGCCAGAAAAATGGATCTTTGTTTTAAATGTTTACCACAGGGAAGCGATCTGCTGAAAAGTTTCAGAATCGTGATAAGCATCATTTCCCCCATTTCCCCCCATTAATTATTTTGTTAGATTAAAAAAGAAAATCACCACAATGTCCTGGCATTTTCCTGGGATTAGGGGTAGACACCTACTATGCTTTCTTTAAATTCAGTGTCTTGGAAAAGAGAAACCTCCAGCATCAAATTGTATTATATAGATATAGATATAGATATAGATATATTATATATACATAATATATACATAATATATATATTATATATATAATATATATATAATATATATATACACACACACATAGAGAGAGAGAGAGAGAGAGAGAATCCCACATAAATTTGGGAAGGAAAAATAAAAATAAGTGACCTTTAATATACAGTTAACTTTGCTTAACTTTGTAAAATAAATTATCATTATCTCCAGGCTAATGGAAAGGATAACATAAGGCATTGTACATTTTCATCTCCACAGGAAAACCATCCCTACCCATTCCATCTAAAGTAGACAGCTATCCACTCTGTATAAATCATTCTTGTCCAAGTCTTTGCTGAGCTTTTAGTGTTGTCTAATATGTGTTTGCTGACTTGTCTGTTTACTACCTGCTTCACCAGTGCAGATTACGATGTCTGAGAGAACAATGAGTCTGCCTTTCACTACTTTATCCCTAGTACTTAAGCAGTGCCTGGCACATAGTAAGTGCTCAACAAACATCTATTGAATAAATGAAAATAGATGGTTTATTAAATACTAGTTTTGTTCTTCCCCCTCCATCCTAAACTTGTATGAAAATATATAGTTTATATGCAGAGAAATAAATCTAGTCTTTAAATGGAAATCCTTTATATAACTAGGAGAGACGGTATATGGATGCACAAATTATTGTTGCAGCCAATGCTGAATTTATGTGGTGTAAGGTTTGAGCTGTTATAGCAAGTCCTCCTCCATTTATATTAAATGAGATAATACATGCACCTAGCATGATATTGATCCATAAAATAGGTGCTTAATACATTTTAGTCTCTTATGTTTTCCATTATATGTACGTTTACTGCTCATAATACATTTTGGATTAGAAATCAGAAGCTTATAAGAAAAACACTCAGAGAAATCTCACAAACTCTGATTCTCACAATAATTAAATATGAAAAAAAGAGCCTGAACATTCCAGTTGACTTTAGGGCTGCCGCCTGATTTGATTAAGCATGACCTGATTCTTTTTAATTCCTGGAAAGTGCTATTGTCATAGTACTTCTAATGTGATTTCAGTTCCTTCTAAGAAAAGCTCTATAGAATCCTGCCACCGATTTTTTTAAGTAAATCTGTGAGATGACAGCTCAAAGGGTATTGAATTCAAAATACTCTAATCTTTTCCCAAACTCTGCATTGTATAGCGGAAAAAAGAAAAACCTTAATAGATTCCTAACTCAATATATAAAATTTCCAGCACTTCATTCTGTGAGGATATTTTTACTACAACTCATTAGCTTTTTTAAATATTGTACTTGTTCTAATTTTCATGTAACACACTGAACTGTGAGTCAGTTCAAATAAGATTTAAAATAAGACTCCATTTTCTTTGCACATAACTACTCTTAATTGTGTAGAACAAGTTTATACTGCCTTTGTCCAATTAAGACAAAAGGTAGAAAGGATAATTAAAAATAAATCAAAACAATCAAATGTTACATTTGTAATTTCACTTTACATGGTGTTTGGGGTGCAGTTTTGTTTTGTTTTTAAATCAGGCTTAGAAGAACTGTGAATTTAAAGAAATATTCCCAGTTTGAGAAATGTTACACAGATTCTGTCAATAAAAAGAAACTAGCTTTGTCTCAAAGAATGAACCCTACACAGTGACATAAAAGGAAATCTGCCCTTTTATCCAGTTTATTTATAAAATAATAAGTAGCTGGAATTGTTTTCTCATCTATAAAAGGTGTTATTTAGACAACCACAAAATTCCTACACTTACTAAAAGTTATGTTTATACGTAACTGATTTTTAATTGGTCTCAGATGCAATTATTTTGATCTGCAACAATTCCTCTAAGCAATTCTTCTTTGGGTCATTTCAGCATTAAGAAACAGAGATTGAAACATTCCGGCCATTAAGACTTTGGAGCCATACCAAAGACTGAAGACTGTTTAAGCAAAGTTAATTCTGCTTTTTTATTAAGAAATAGAGATTGAGATATGAAAATTAACTTATTAATTAATCATTACTAATAATTTTATGTTGATTGGGGCTTTATCTTTCTACTTATTAAAATTATTTTCCAATTTCTATAAAAATCTTTCCTAACATTTTTTATGATTACTTTTTTTAAAGGTCCTTATGAACACTACTTCTTCCAATTCTGAGTATTTAGAATGAATCTCTTTTCAAATCTCATAAACAATACTGCAGAGAACATCTTTCCCACAAGCTTTTTTTTTTTTTCCGTTTCCTTATATTTCCATATGAAGACATGCTTGAGGGGCATTTTCAAAGTCATGAATAAAAGTCTATTTTCACTGATTTCTTATGGAATAAAAAGCATGAATAGCATAGTAGAAAGGCAAAAAATGATGGCATAAATTACAAATAGATTTCTCCAGTATAAAAATTATTCAGAGGTGGACTCATCACATGTAAGACATGTTTATGACTCAGTCTTGTGCTTCACTCAGACACCCAGAAGACACAGCCCAGCCCAGCCCTTGTCAGTTTTATTCTTCCCCAAAGTTTTGGGAATGACAAAATAAATCTTAATTTCAAAAAATAATATTTTTGAATGAATTTTAATCTGAGAAGAGTTAAAATATCTTTTGGGTATATAAATATCCAAATATCCGTTGACTAAAGTGATTCCATAAAATGAATTAGGCTGGAAACAAATAATAAAGTGGCTCTACTGTACTTTTTATAAATAGTTAAATTTGTATGTCCCAGCTTCATAGTTAACATTCAGAAAGATTCAAAAATGTTTATTCATAAAACAATTGCTCAAAATAGTAACTATATTTTGATAATTTTACATGATTCCTAATTGTCAATACACACACATATATACTGAAAAATTATTTGAAAAATGGTCTCCTAAGCAAGACACCAAAAAGATCCAGAAGATAGTATTTTCCACTCACAAAATAAGTCTTTCAGGATTTTGCTTAACTGTATCCATAAAGATTATTGTGTAACCACTGATAACATCAAGAGTCATTTCAAAAACTGGAACTCATATCTTATTATCTTCTCATCCTGAACCCTACCCTTTTCTACTGAAATGCAACTGATTTTTTAAAGCAGATTTAAAAGTGTGTAATGTTTTAAAAGGTATAAAGAAGTAAATCATGTGTCACTTATAATCATAATGTAGTAATGCCCTTATAAACATTGTTTCATAATTACTTCTTGTCTTTTTTCTACAAGTTTCTTCCTTTACCATTCATGTGTCAGCATACCATTTTCTGATTTCTTTCCTATCTAGCCGTCTTTTGTTATTTATAATAAGACTCTGTGTGTGTGTGTGTGTGTATTTCTGTGTGCTGTCTTTTGCTTACCATTACTAATTATTAAAAGTATTTCCGTGTCATTAAAGCACTCCTCATTTTTTAATTGCTACATAAATATTCTATTGTGAAACTGTATCATAATTTAGTTCTTCTCTGTATATATAAGATTTTATTTTTCACTGCATAAATAATACTGCAAAAAAATGTCTTCCAATTTTTGTCATTTGTATTTCTTCTTGCTCCCTTGTGATTGATTCTTATCAGTTGAACTAATGGTCAGGAGTATAATGTTTTAGGCTTCTCAAACAAGCTATGATATCTACTAATTTACAGGATTAAATTTTAATAAAAGTATTGACTATGAAATTGATAAAAAAATAAAAATAATAAACACCTACAGGTACCATTTATTAGTTTATACAGTAAGGAACTCCAAGATATCCAATTTATAGAAAATTCCAAATATCCATTGAGTTTTTACCTCAATAAAATGTCTCATGAGTGACAGCTTTCATTTTACCCAAAGATTTACATACCCCTGTATTACCCATGTTAGCATAATATATTCAATATACAAGATGGTTGCTTAGAGCCCCTTGAAAAAAACTAGAAAAGAGTATAAAGAACAAAGTCTTGCTGATTTTCATTATATTTTTATGAAGACATGCTCATTTTGAAAAGATACATTGAAGACATTTGCTATTAAGTCAGTCATTTCTAAATCCTTTTTTTTTTTTTTTTTTCACTTAGAATTTCTTTGGAGAAATTTCTAAGGAGAGTTTCTCCTTAAAAATAAGTGACCTAAACACAAAGGACAAGTAAGGTGCACTTCTGTGGAGACGTGGACCACTAAATTCGCATTAGTGTTTGGGAATCTGAGTCATCTGGATATTGATTCAAGTTCTATAAAATTTTGCACATATAGATGCATCTTTAAGAAAATTAAATGATGCTCATCTCTAAATTTTTTTTCTCTAAAGAAATACCTTTTCTTGGATAAAATAAAAAGGTATAATCTTTTATCCAATAATCATCAAAATTAACTTCTTTAGTTTAGATAGTGAGAGTTGAGTTGAACTACCTGGGTTAAATCTCAGTTTCAACATTTACCAGCCAGAGTCACAGGGCAAGTCACTGACTTGTTCTATATTTCAATTTTTTTTCATCTTTAAAACAGAGAAAATAATAGTGCTTATCTGTTAGAATTCCTGGGAGAATTCAATGAGTTGAAACTTGTAGGGGTTTGAACGACTTTGTTTATCTAGCACATAGTTTTCAATGCTGGCAATTGTCACCAGTGCCACCAGTCATGATCAAATGTGGAATCCCAGAAACACAACAATTGTGATGTACACAGAACCTGAAAGTACAAAATGAAGATATACAAGAATATGATTTTCTCCTCCCTGGACACTGACCTAATTTGAAGCCACATGGCCAAATGCACCAAGAAGGTGGAGAGGGGAGGTAAATACCAGACACATTATGGTGCCTCCCTCAGGAAATTGGTAAAGAAAACTGAAATCAACCAACACACCAAATACACTTGCTCCCTCTGTGGCCAAACCAAGATGAAGAGGTGAGTTGTTGGATCTGGCACTGAGGTTCCCACATGAAAACAGTAGCTGGTGGGGTGTCTGGACCTCCAAACTGCCTCTGCCATCACAGTAAAGTCCACCCACAGAAGATGAAGGAACTGACAGACCAACAGAACCTCCACCATTTGAATCATTGCCAGCCTATAATAAATGGCTTAATTTATTAACAAAATTACTTTAATTTGTTAATTTTATTAATGTTCTGACATGCATTAGTACTGTTTCTCAGAGACTTGGGAATTAAAATCTTTTCATTTTTACTGGAAAAGTGATTTTAAAAAAAAAAAAAGGAATATGGTTTGGCATGTCCTAAGTGCTAAGCAAATATCATAGGTCCAAGAAATTACAAGGCTTCCATGGAGGAAGTCCTTATTAAAGGGTAGTATTCTGTTCTCAAAAAGGGTGGACCTGGGCCTCCCTGGTGGCACAATGGGTTAAGCACAGCACTGTGGAGCTGTTGGCAGCTGCCGCAGGAGTTCAATGCCTGGCCGGAGAGATTCACACATGGAGCAGCAGACCTCTCCTGCCTTGCCCGCTGCTCCCCTCAGCAGTGTATTTTAGTCATTCTGCCTGTTCTGCTCCCCAGTCTGTCTCTGGTGAACCCTCTCACCGCCCTACACCTCTGGCCTGCACCCCAGCTTGTATGCAAAAATAAATAAATGTCTAAAAAATAATATTTTTTTTAAAAAGGTGGACTTAAAGAGGACCTTAAAAAAGAGCAGACTTGTCAGAAAATGGAAGAGCATTTTAGACATAGGAAATGTTAAGAAACTGTTGATGCATTATAGGAAAAATGAACAGGTCAGTTGAGCTATCACAAAAATGATTCATCTAGAAAAGGAATGGAAAGTTCCTTAAAGAGCAAACAACTTGGGACTTTGATAGCTTGGGAGCCAGTGCACATAAATGAGAATAAAATTAAAGGATATTAGTTCATCATTAATTTTCAAGATGATTATATTGCAAATATAAATAAAATAAAATAATAATCATGACTCTATTGAAATACTCCCCCAAAACTCAGAATGGGGATGTCTCATGCTGATAGAGATCTGCTCTTTCTGCCTACTAATTCTTTTTTCTTTGTGAACTATAACTTAGAAATAACAGTGCCTAATGTAGCCAATGAGTTTGGTTTATTTTTTCTTTCTTTGATGAATGTAGAACTCTAAAAAGTTTGCTAAACTTCTCTTTTTTTAATGTAACTCATATTCAACCAAGAGGGAATAAGAACTTAAGAGACTTAAGCTGAGAATTCAGACATCTTACAATATTCATTTGTTGTTCAGTGGCTATTGGCACAAATACAGCAAATCTAAGAGTTGCAGGAGTGACTCCTAGACCTGTAAAAATATATTCACAGAGACCTAATTATTTGGTTAGCAAATGACCCACAGCACTGAGATCTTGGAGACTGATTCCGAGTTTTTAGGTGTCCTTGAGAAATTTTATAAGTGACTGAAGATATTAAAATACAATGAAAGACACTTCTAAGAGACACAATGGAGCATTCCTCCTTACCAATCTTAGGGAGACAACTAACAATCAACATCTTTTTCTAAAGTAGAGGATTTAGTAGTTGAATGTGACCTTTATGAGAACTCTGACAATAAACACTGGCCAATATTCTTAAATAGAAAAAAGAAATCAGGATAATTATGAGCATTAAAAAATTAATATACATATGCAATATGTTCTATTTATTTTTATAGGATGTCTTTAAATGAAATTTTCTTTTTGTGAGTACTTTCTTTTTGTGAAATACTATTTCTGGAAAAGACTATTACCTTAAAAGTGTTGAGATCAGTATAAAGGCGGTATAGAGACATGTCTATTTTCCAAGTCAAAAAGAAGGCTCTTAGGTATAATTCATGCTGTAAATGAATTGAAAGGCTATTTTTAAATTCTTCTGTTATTGTGATTATGTGATATTATGAAACTCTGCTGTTGAATTACTATGTGACCCTAGAAAGTCTCTCCAAACCACTGAACCTCCGTTTCCTAATCTATAAATGAAGCTAAAAACAGCAGGAGAGTGATGAGGGCATGTTCCATTAAATGCTTATAAGCTTTTTGCAAAATATAGAATGTTTGTAATCACTTCCCTTGCAAGAACTCACTAGCAATAAAATTATGTGGCTTGTTCAGTTCTTTAGAAACTTCACAGGCCAAGCGGCAGTGTCATCCCTGAAAGCATTGTGTGGTGAACAGCATCCTGCCTTCAACTAACAGAGTCTGAAACCAAATGAATGTTCAATTACTGTGACACTTCTCTTCGAAGGTGAGCCCATATTGGCTATGATAATGAGTCCCAATTAAGCTGAAATTCTCTAAGGATGTCTTCATGTTTTACTAATATGGAAGATTATATGAGGGGCTGTGGGTGCTAAGCATTGATTAAGTCTGAGAGACTATTTCATTCTATTCTTTTTCAAATCACCTGTCTCCCCATCGTGGATTTTCAGTCATTCTCTAATGCCCCCCAGATCCTACAAACTAACACCAAATCCCAGAGTTTCCACTTGATGAAAGCCCTGATAGTCCAACCTTGCTCTACATTTTCAGTCTGCCATTTGCTAACATATTACATGACCAGCTGAGCTACTGAGCTAGAATAAACAGAATGCACTTTAGCATACAGGGATATTTTGCAAGAGATATATTCTCAAGTCTTGGAAACTTAACTGTGTGTTACCATATTGTCTTCCTTATGCTCCTTCTGTTTCTTAATTTCACACATCACTCCATTCTTTGAAGAAATTTTTCCCCAATGTGTTAAGAAACTGAGTCATGTCCTAAATTCTGTGGAAAAAATCAAGAGGGTGGGAACAGGTTTAGATCTGCAAAGAGCAATCTTGCTTTTTCTCAATAAGTTAATCGACCTGGTCATTTCACATATGAGTTAATGGAGGTGAAAGTGCTTTGAAAACTCCAGAGCCATACAAATAGACATTATTCCAGGATTCCTTTTCAGTTGTGGGCTACAAATGGGTCATATGCCAGTCCTTTTGTACTTGCCAGGCTCATTTTAGGTGAAGTGGTTTCTCTGAAGTTCTCAAGTTGAAGGCATTTTAGTTTTAATAGGTCACTTTATAATTTGAGTAGTACAGAGGTCCTCAGTTGCCTGGAAATGACCCTTAAGAACCTTGTTCAAACTGAGGGAGCTGGGCATGGCCTACTTATTAGTTGATCACAAAATCAAAGAATATCTAAATGGATGTCAAAATGCATTTGTTTATCCTAAATCAGTGACTTTGCTAGTCATGTGGTGTGCTGGCCTTGCAGGCTAATATTTTCTCTCACTGAACCAGAATTTTTTTTCTTTTTTAAGAATGGAGTCTCTGATCTCAAAAAGAGAGAACTGAGCTATAACTAAAAACTGTTATTAAAGCCGGTAATTTTTTTCACCTTCATAATTCTGTGTTTCTCAGCTCTATTCAGTGCTGTCCTGACATATGTTAATCAATGCATTTGTTACCACACAGCTTGACTATTGCATTTCTCTGGTGGCTGGCTTATCATCGTCTATAATTATTTCAACTCCAATTAATTCTGAACTTCTTTGCAAGGTTACTTACTTGCTTTAAGCAATAAGACAACATGACATCTCTTTGATTTCTAAGCATCTGGTCAACTACAAATTGAATTCAATGCCCTCTTCTTGCCTGAGCAGTCTATCTCAGTGACCCTTCTCATTAGAGCACTGGTATTAGGGCCACTGATCTGCTGCTTGAAAAAACAAATGACGTCAAGACCATGACAGTCTTGAAGTCTGCATAAGTGACACTAGAAGTAACACTAGAACTGACGAGGGACAAGATGAAAACCGCTACGGAGACGTGCTCAGCCATGAGTACAAAAAAGAATCAGACAGTCTTGGTTTTAGATGCAGTTTAGAGAAAGAAGGGAAACCTGTGACATCTTAGGTATTGTTTTAGGTGTTCTGATATCATCAGTCCTCCCCTAGTTACCACAGTACATGAGAGGTAAGGATTATTAGGCCTCCATAGTTTTTAGGCAAAAGGTACCTGAGTAAGGGAGAAGGCAGAGTTGCTGAAAGACACACAGGTAAGAAATGGCAGTGCCCTGGCAGGAATTCAGGCTTTCTGACCACAACATCACTACAGAAAGAGAAAGAAGTAAACAAAATTATAGATGTTCATGAGTTTGGAGGAGTGGGAATTGTGTACCCCAGATGTACAAAATAAAACTGAATCAAGAATGAGCCCCAAAATGCCAAAGTAAAGATATTAATTCATAAGCAGAACAATATATGGTGGTGGATCTAAGTGGGCATGGTCTTTTTCTCTAAGGGGTCAGACAGCTATTTTCAACTTTGAAGCCCATGTGGTCTCTTTATTTACGAAACCAAGTTGTGGCGCTCAGGTCATAGTTTACAGACCTGCTAGTCTAGATCAATGCTTCGAAACCAAACTGGTACCCATCCCACAGGAATTTGTTTGGAAGTGGAAGGAAACTTTTTTGATTACCACAGTCAGGGATGCTCAGAAAGAGCTACTGACATTCCGTAGATTTTGGCCAGAGATAGTGCAGATCCTGCAAAGATCCAGGACTGTCTCATCTAAACTAGAATGACGGCTCCTCTAATAGCCATAGCCTCCGCAGCATTGGGAAACATGGGTTTGGCAATGGTGACAGCATATGTATTAAAAGCCAAGTCTTATTCCCACTCCAACACACAGAATCAGCAACAGGACACGGAAGAAAGAAGACCTTTTTTATAGACGAGAGCATCTGAAATGAGATCTGGATGCTCTGTATTCAGTTTTCCCACCTAGTAACTGTGTCTTAATCAAATTCCCTTAATGGCTCTGACACTTGGTTCCTGTCAAAAATAGGGAATAATCACAACTGCCTCATCAAGTTGTTATACAAATTTTTAAATAAAATAGCTATGAAGTGATTAGCATAGGATATGGATTGTGTAGATCTACATCATCCAGTCAAAATATCATGTGAGGCTCATGTGTAACTTCACATTGTCTAAGAGACACACTAGAAAGAAAGGGAAGAAATAACAAATGAAAATAATTTTAATAACATCATGCATTGAACCCAAAACATCCAAAAGGCTATCATTTCAACATGGAGTCAATATCACAAATTACTGAACTATTTTACATTCTCTTTTGCTTTTTAGGGTTTCAAAATCTGCTGTGCCTTACAATGCAGCATGTTTATTTCAGTTCATTCCAGCCACATGTGAGGTGGTTCCATGGCCACTTGTTCTAATAGCTCCCGTACCTGCTAGCTATTGGGCAGGCGCTGAGGGGAGTTGATGTCCTTCCCATTCCTTCAGTTCCCAACATCCACTGCCTCCTAGTCAGGGTGGCAAGCCCTGTCATCTTCCCTTGTCATCCTCCTTTCTCCCAAGCCTGCTGACAGGGAATGGGCACCTGCTTTTGCGGAATGGGGTCTCCCAAAGCTCCCCATGTTTTAGTCATGAGGCATTTCCCAGACTGCACTGCCCAAATTTAACTAAATGCAAAATTAAAATTGCTGCACTTCCTTCATATTAAAATGCCCTGATGTCCAAGAAACAAATATAATGTTTGTATTTGGTGGTGTCTCTTTAACATCCTCTATATTGGGCAATTTTCTGAATAGCAGTGCAATAAATTCTGATTACCCAGGAGTATCTGGTAACTTTAATATTCCAACTCCAAATAAGGTAGCACTTTTAAGAAGACTAGCAGAAAGGTAGTCACAGAGTGACACAATTGGTTGAAAATGATTAAACAAGCCCTGTTGGTGGCCCATCGATGTTTATGATTAATGTAGGTTTAATCATCAGCATGCCGTAAGAATTCAGCTGTTTTAATTTGCTTTTTTTTTCCTACTGAAACAAATGAATTCCTTCCCTGTTAGGATTCTGAATCTTGCCAGTCAAAGAAATGCATGAAAAGGATATCCATGTGTATAGGTGCTAAATATCTGAATGTCTGTCATGAACGTGCCTCTTGAGCATGAATGTGCTCATGGGCCTCTCTGCTTAATTTGACACAGATAGTTCAAGGCTAAAAGATGGAAATCCGGAAGTCACCCCTCTCCCCTTTCTTTCTCTAATTCTTTGGAGCTGAATTCCCCAAGAATGAATATGGATACCTCTCTCGTTTTAGGATATAGAAGAACCTAAAGCTTGCAGTGACTTTCATTAAAGCAGATGGTCTCCCGGAGCGGTGTGACTGCAGGCCCCAAGTCCACTGATGGAAGCAGCCCCATTTGGAGAGAGGCAAGTCTTTGGGGGAACATCAGCAATTCAGGAAAATTGCTGTTCGCTTGATTCAGTTTTCCACCCTATAAAATCCAACCTCTCCCAAAGACTTCCAGTTTTGTCTTTTGGTTTGCTTCTTTGGAATAAAAGTCAGGATGAGGAAGGATAGTATTTGCTGAGCTAAAAAGGTGTTTGTCTAAAAAAATGCCCCTCTTAAATGTACCGGTGGCAGTAACAATGGATGATACTGAGTCACAGTCCACCTTCCAAGTCCTCACCCTGCAGTGTCTCTGTCACACACACTTACATACACAGATATCACCTACAATCCGACAACTATTTGTTAGGAAATGTAAGAAAGATCTTCTAAACAATATCCGTTGGAACAGTTCCTGGAAATATTGATCTGGCAAAAGGTAAGAGAGGCTAATGAATTTCAGTCCATATGGTGGGCTAATGAGGGTCTTGCAAAGTCTGGAACACCTATTGATTAACCTGTTTAATATCTTAAAACCAGCACCTCCACTTGGATTAAGCCCACCCCACTGTCTCTGCAGAAGAATAATGTCATTGTTTGTTTTGCACATGCCAGGAGGAAGTCTCTGCTGATTCCCTGGATGACAAAGGTGCAGCAAGGGCCTTTCTCTCTCCCTCTTTAGTAACAAGAAAGCTGCCCCTCCAGATGATAGGGTCCTTCCCCTTCCTGCAGGTAACTGTCAGTCAGGCGGGGCGTGAGGTGTGATCACTCCATCTGCGCCATTCGGATTGTCAGCTGCATTCTTCTGCTCAGTGTGCTGTGGATTGTGAAAAACAACCAGGACGGATGATTTTAAGTAATTGCTCTGACAGAGACTGATTACTACAGTAACAACAGTCAGTTATAGTTAAGGAGTAGCCTTGGCATATGGTCTGCATTTGACGTGGGAAGGAGAGTGGGGGAGAGGAAGGATAAAGCTTTATAATTTTACAGATTGCTTTATGTTTTATAATGACTGAGTTTTCTTTTCCTTCACTTGATTTGGAAAATATCACCAACAGAAGCCGGAAAAAAAAATCTAAATATTGTTACAGATAAGGGAATTCAAAGAACATATTTAACTGCTATTAAGAGAAACCATAAAACGATTAGGATTGGTAAGAGCGATAATTATTCATTGCCACATGTATTGTTCTGTGTATTGGGGTTTGTTTTCAACTTTGTTCATTCAGGGATTGCCCTTTGTAAAATCCTGGTCATTTACTAATTGCATAAAACTATTGCATTCATTCTGGAAGATGAATTGTTACCTCCAAACTAGACTGCTGTTTAGTTGAAAAAAATAAAAAGGAGATTATTCAGTTTCTATGTCTTTTATGAAACAGTGAATGTCTAATATTTAACCTAATAAAATAATTCTCTCTTCTTACTTAAAGTGAAAATATTAAAAGTATTGACGAATTTATTTACACAGACAAACAAAATATCTTTGTCTTAAAACTCAGAAAGAGAGCTCTTATTTACTTTACCTTATTAATTAAACATGAAAAATCAAAGTAACTAACAGATTTCATTCTAGTTGGGTTTTTAGCTTTCCTACCATTCCTATTTTTAATTTCTTTATAACACCCAAGAAATGGTACATGATATTATATGCAGAGCAATGAACTAGAAAGCTCCTTCAAGAATAATTGAAATGATAGTGATTTTTTAAAATAAATGGTAATATGCTCAATAAAATAATTCAATACTAGATAAATAGGAAAGTCTTCGGAATAAAAATTAGGGTAATAATTTAGCACTGCGGAAAGTAAGTATGATAAAGTACATCTGAAGGACATTAATTACTTATACGTGTGTGAGCTATTGTTGGGCACATAATGGCTGATCCATTTGCCAGCATAGTCTCACTGCTCTCAGTATTTTAACTCATTACTTTGTAAATCTCTTCTGTGATACCTTGAGAAAAAAAAAAGTGCTGTTTTAAACTTATTCCTATTTAATATTAATTAGTGTTAAGCAAAATAATTTTCAACAATTATTATTTAAGCAAAGGAAAGTGCTGGACTGGCTAATATTTTCTAATATGTTTGACACTAGACAGTGTTCTAGAATTCCAATAGTTATGAATATTACCTTCATTTCCAAAGGAGTAAATGAGGACCATGATTGGACCACTTCAGAAGCTATTTCCATGTACTAAGAAGTGTGTGAGTCTAGGGAAGTTTAGAAAAATAAAGTGCTTTTATTTTCAGTGATTTGGGCCATGACCTGCTGATGAAGAAATGCAAGTCACATTGCAAGTTGACCTTCCAGTTATTGCAAACCATCCATACTAAATAACATTCTCTGCTGGGAAAACTGGCAATTATTCGGGAACACTATGGCACTTGGTTCTCAATTGCAGTTACTTTGGATTTTTGGTTTCTAAAAATCACTCTTCTCAAATATGCTTTTCATCCTCTAAACACATCCATGCATTAAAGAGCTGCCTGCAGACACATTTAGTCAAATAAGCAAATTGATCATAATTAATTCAAATTAAATATCTTCCTTTATGACTCTTGGAAAATCTTTCAGGCATAATATAGTACTTTTTTTTAATAAAATGGAAATTCTCTTGATGAATTATGAACTAAAGATATTCATACTTAGGATAACACTTCATGAACTTGCAGAATCTGAAACCTGTTATTTTGTCTTGGACATCAGAGTCAAAAGGGGAAATACACTTCCATGGTTTATTTTTCAAATGGTACAAAAAGTCTTAGCACTTTGAAAAGTGTTTCCATGTTTTCTCAGAATTCTCCTTTTTCTCCCTACTTTCTTATATCTGGACAAAGTCAAAAATATGGTACCTGTCCAACCCTTGTAGGCCTCTGACTTGAAATGCCTGAATTAAAACATGTCCAGGGCTCTTCCCTATTAATTTCCTTTATCTAAAATTTCCATTTTGCTGAAAAGGCAGCAAAAAAAATGCTTATTTAAGAAAACTTAATAGCACCTTTGATAAACACTAATATTTGATTATTTATATTTAATTTCTTTGAGGACCCTGAAAACACATACAAATTTGTAGGATATAATTAAGAATTTAAATCATTCTATATTCTTTAAATCTGTCAAGTCTTTTATTTTTCAATTATATTTTATTTTTCAATAATCTTTTGTTTTTCAATTATCTGTTATATATAATCCACCCAAAATCTAAATACTATAATCAGCAATTATGTATTATTGCTTATGAGTCTGTGGATTAAGAATTTGAGGAGGGTTCAGTTAGTTGGTTCTTCTCCACCTACCATTTGACTGAAGTCACTCACTTAACTGGCATTAACTGCCAGTGGGCTAAAGTAAAACATCCCAAAATGCTTCACTCACATGTTTAGCGTTTCAATTTTCTTTCACAGTCTCTCTCTCTCTCTCTCTCTCTCCACTTCTCCCTCTTCCTCTCCCTCTCTCTCCCCTTTCCTCTCAGACTCCCCCTTTCCCTCTCCCCCTCCTTCTCCCTCTCTCTCTTTATCATCTTTTCTCTCTCTGTGGTCTTTCTTTATTCAGTAGTCTCACCCAACTTTCTTTACAATATAGTGACCAAATTTCCTGGAAAGAGAAAGTTGCCAGTTCTCTTAAAGGTCAGGCCCAGAACTGGAACAGTGTCACTTCTGCTACAGTCTGTTGATCAAACCAACCCTAAAGGTCATCCCTGATTCAAGAGGAGGAGAAATAGAGCTTACTGCAATGAAAAGAGCAGTTTATACACAGAGGAAAGGGAACAATTAATGGCAGCTATCTTTCAAAATTATCTCCACACCTTCTGTGAAATTAGTCATCTATTTGACCAAGATAATAAAATATTTCAGCTACACAAAATATCACTGATCCTTAACATTGTTAGTTATTATCATGGAAGTGATGAACTAAAAAAGAATTTCTTGAATATGGTAAACTTTTGGTCCTCACACACATAACTACCACTAACCATACCTGCCTGTGTTTCTTATTGAATTTTTTGATTCTGAGCTCTATGTTTACATTTTTTTTTAATGTAAAATAAAAATCAGTCTCTAAGGAGTGATTAGTAACAGTACTTTGCAAGAAAACTGACTAACTGGGCCTCCCTGGTGGCTTAGGGATTAAGTCTCAGGGCTATCACCACCATGGCCTGAGTTTGATCCCCAGCCAAGGAGCTGACCCAAATATGGTGCAGCAGACCTCTCCTATATAACCTCCTGTTCCCCTCAACAGTAAATCTGTCTGTTCTGTGCCCCCCACTCTGTCTCTGGTAAATCCTCTCATTCCCCTGCACCTCTGGCCTACACCCCAGTTCTTCAACAGTCTCAGAGTCTGTGCAAAGATTTAGTTTCAAAATCATTTAGAAACATATTAATAAATAAACAATTAATTTACAGATTCTCCTGTGCATCAATTTTGGTGATTCCTCACAAGAATAAAGTCATCAAACAGAATATTTCATTGTTACTACAGATTTGTATTTAGAATCATGCTTTTGCCAATTATAAGGTATATGGTTTTAATCATTTTTAGAGTAAGGATATGCTCACCTACTATGTAGAGTTGTAGAAAAGATTAAGTAGATGGTTTATGTGAAATATTTAACTCAGTCCTGGGACATAGCACTCAATATAATAGTAGCTTTCAATATTAAACTTTTTTGAGTCAAGGATTTTGAATAAGTGACCTATTTTAAAATAATTTTAATTATTTTATTGAAGTAATAAATTTTTTTTGAAGTAATAAAATTGATTTACATCACTGTGCATGCTTTAGGAGTATCAGTTCACACCTCTTCAAATATATGTTACAACACAATACCCATCATCAAAGCACCAATAACTTACCACCATAGTCCTTTGCCCCACCCCCACTTTGTTCCAAACCCTCATCTTCCTCCTCTGGTAGCCTCAGTTCTGGAGTCAGATTACTAAGATTTGTTTTGGTTTAGTTTTGTCTATTCCTTTACTTTGTTTCTTTATACTCTACATATGGATGAAAACATCTGGTATTTGTCTTTCTCTCTCTGACTTATTTTGTTTAGCATAATCCCTCCAGTTTCATCCACATTGTCACAAATAGCAAGATTTGATTTTCCTGTCACATATGTAGATGTAAAAATGACTACTTCAGCTGTCCTAAGTTGCAATAAGAAAGGAAGTTTGATTAATTTTCTTTTTCATTAGTAGAGACATATTCATGATCTTCCAACATTTCTTCTAAAATACTCCTTGAAAAGACAATATTATGGTCACATATATTCCGGTAATATTATCTGCTCTTAATTTTCTCACAGAGAACTATACTGTATAATAAAGGCTCTAAAATATTTTGTGTAAAATTAAGCAATATCCTTAAATTATTTAATGTAAAATTTCTAAATCTTTAATAGAAACTAAATACAAAATAGTCGAACTGAATCATGAGATTGAAAATAGTCAACCTGCTGAGTAGTCTAAGTATTTTGTTGTTTTCTATGTATTCTCTTTTGCTGCCACATTTTTTTCCATAGAAGGGACAGTAACATTTCAATTTGGGTTACCCAATAAACTTTATATTAGAATAAATAACCAATAAATACCTTACATATTTTAAGAGGTTCATGATAATTCAGGGTCATTATTAAGAGTATCAGTTCTTATAGTCTACTAATGAACTTTGATTCATTATGTAAGACTGTATATTCTTAACCTAAAATTTCCCAGACTGCTATGCTTTTATGATTGAGACTGATCTATCAATTCATCTATATATTTATATATATATGTATGTGTTTATATATGTATATATAACCTTAAGAGATAAGCTATATAGCTGTAGATAACAAATTTTGTGTAGGAAATATTATTATATATGCATCTTTTGGTCAGTTCATCTTCTTGGTATGTCTGCTTTATGGTCTCGCTCCTCAACTATTTCCTGGTATTACTGGAGCTTAAAGAAAGTAACAAGATATCCAAGAGAATCAAATGATAAATGTTTTTAAATCAACAACCTCATTTTTATAATTAAAATGAACTTTATAAACTCTTCCTAGGGCACATTGCTTAACTCATAGAATAAAATGCTAATATTTCATGACAGTTTCCTTTTTCCTTAATTTTTATTCTCTTCCCTACCACTACCCACTAAGTTGTAACTTCAAAGACCCAAATGCTTTATATTCTGACGTATATCACAATATCTATTATGTAGTACTCTGTAGAATTGCACAGATAGATGAATAGATTAGAAAGGCAGGTATGAGTGGATAGCTGATAAATGGAAAGAGATAAAGAAAACAAGGAAAGAGGAGAAATGGAGGGGGAGACGAAAATATGAGAGAAAGGAGAAACTTAGGGCTTCATTACTATTCCTAAGGAATAATTAGAAGTCTACACTAAATTAGTCAAATATTCTTTTATGTTAAGAACCAAATAACAAATTTTGTGATGTAAACTAATCTGCATAAAGACAATGTCCAGAGAATAAAAAAGTACAAATTAATTATTTGCTTGTTTCCTTTCATTAGAATAAAATACATGGTTCCAGCTAAAAAAGTTTTGTCAAGCAATCAAAAATCTAAAATAAAATACTTTGAGTCAACACACAGTACATATTTCCCATACGTAGGCATCCCATGAAGCTCTGTAATCTTGATTTCCCTGTCCATGCTTTCTGAATAGAACAGAGCCATAAAGGGGAGAGTCCCTTGAGAGTGAGTTTCAAGCATTAGACATTTTGCTCCCTAGAGCAAACAAACTTTTCTTTCACCATGACAGAAGACATCAATATTAAGGAAATATTTGGGTGAAATATTTCATCCAAGGAATCAATTTAGCTGTGTAGAAATAGCTACCCACAAATGCATGCAACAATTTTTCTATTATTTTTTGTTCTTATGTCTGGAGACATTTATCTAACACAGGTTAAATCAGAGTAAGTCAATGAGATAACATGTAAATTTGCGAGACAAACAATACAAATGTTATTTTGTTGATATTTTTTCCATAAGAATAACCATTTTTTATCACTCTACTCTCCACTTTTATAGAAAGAAACAATAGTTACATCACAAACTTTGTATTAACCCCCAATATTCTGTGTGAGATAAAGCAAGATCAAAATTAAAATATTAAGAGTTCAAAAGTATTAAAGGGAAAGTAATAGAAGGGTATTTTCTCCCTCTTTGGATTTCCTTTAAAAAAATTTAATTTTCCAGGGATGGAAGCATTGTCTTCCTAAGAGAACAGGATGTTTAAGATTACTTTTAAAATACTATAATTTAGCTAAAATAGAGACGCAAAGGGAAAATGACTGAAAACTTTTCTGTGGTGCAAAAAGGAGGAGAGGAACACACAAAAAAATCACACACGGTATACTAGGTACAAGTTAAGTCCCCTTAACTGATTTATTTTACATTTTTTTTCTGCAAGTAACCTATTTAAAACGCATCCATGCATAGATTGCCCCTATTATTATTAGTAAATGTACATTTCAACCTGTCAAGTTTTTCTAGCCCCACTTTTGCAAGGCTTTTTTTTTTTTAAGGAAAAAAAATTTAAAAAGCAAAGGCATTTCCTAGGGCACAGGCTGCCAGACACCCAGCATTTATCTTATCTCAGTTGATGACTTTCCTTTTATCCTGAAATGATTTGACAATGACTCTATGATTTCCTGTACAAATTACCCTTTGAAAGTGGCAGTGGCGCTTGGCAGCGATCTTCACTTAATTACTGAGTGGATTATTAGCATACGGCTCCCCCCCCTCCTTCATTTCTTTATATCTTCTAGATTGCGTTGACAGTTCCCTTTCATTGCCTGCTTTAACTCACTGAATACTAAACATTATGCAGATTGCAGCTGAGAACTACCCAGGCTACTCCAAACCCCTAGTCTGCACCAAAACCTCTCGATGGAGAGTAATTTACAGGTCGGAAATCAATAGTGTGTCTAGGAAGTGCATTTGTAGATTTTCTTTATTTAGACTGGGTAGGGTAGCACGGAGCATTGGTGTTCAAAAGTGAATATTCCTCCCTAATCTTTCTGAAAAACAATTAGTTTTGTTCCTTCCTTTAATATCCTCTGTCTTTAAATAGACTGTGATCTTGAGATTCTATTTCTCTTTTACTCATTAAGCTACCTAACTTGGTGTGAGGGTTAAAGAGTTCCTGTTTTGAAAAATGATAACTTTCACCCATTATCAGTCTGTGAAGGCAGGGGTGCTGATAAGCTGACCTCCTCGACTAGTGGAAAGTGTTATTTATTGTTTGCCAGGGCAAGACAAATGCAAATGATAAATTGCAAAGATCTCTTCGGCATTCTCAGAAGGGAACTTCTCTTCTGTCTTGGCTCCCATCTTTTGGCACAAATTTGCACATATGTCGGGCATTCTCCATCCAGATCTTTATCCTTTTTTTCTCTCCCTTAAATGCATTCTCAAGAATCTTCTCCGTTTCTCAGGGTGTAGTAGGGACATGAAACCCTTCCCATTTCAGCCTTATGGTATAGATTCTGTTTTTGTTTTTGTTTTTTTTTTTTCCCTTTCTTTAGGAGGAGAGTAAGATGCATGAGTGATTTCAGGACTTGGTAGAAATGACACCAAAGCAATAGGAGTCAGCACGGGTTGGGAGAACAGCTGGGTGCTGACTATGTCATCTCCATTCCAGGACTATCAACCACCAGCTTTATTCTTCTACTGCTACATCTGCTATGAAATTTGGGTCTTCCAGGTGGCAGCCCAACATGCTGTCCAGTGCTATCAGGCCATTTAAATGCTTTGAGCTAATGCTGCATATCCATTTTCTAAACAAGTTAGCAGATACCATATGCAGCAATTAAAGTTTTATTGAGTGGTGCCTGCTTACCATACTGAATTTGGATTGGCTACCATCTGTCTCAAAGCCTGTGGTACCATCCCTGTTGCTTGAGAGAGCATTTGTAAGGATAGAAGATTTTTCTCAACTTCTGAAGAAGCTGCTTGTATTATTTTTTACATGCAAGCCCACAAAAGTGGAATTGGTACAAATGAAAAAAAAAAACCAAAAACACCAGACAATTAGAAGTTACAAGAAGAAGCCGAATACATATTTTTGAATGATATCAGCCATATACCAAGAACACAGAATCTTGTAGCTTCTACCCTGGCTATTTTTAACATATAGGTCTTGCTACAGATGCCATTTTTCAGATACCTTCTATGAGTAACCCAATAAACCAAAATTAGAACTAGGCAAAGGATATAGGAATTGTTTTGCATCTGTAAAAATTAATGCAAGTGTTCTCATTTTCTAGAAAATGTTACCTGGAACTGCAGGGAAAAATTAAAAATATAAATTTACACTTTACTCACTCTACTGGTAAATCTCTATAGAGACAAATCTGTTTAAGATCAATCAGTACTAAACAAAGGGTTTTGAAGAAAGCATTTATTAAAATTTAAGTAATGCCTAAATATTGAGTTATAATGGCTTACTAATACATTGTTAATGTTTATGCTTTCTCAACATATTTATCTCTGTACCTTTGACCTTCATGAATGGTGAGAAGGGAAAATATATGATAGCAAATTCAGAACCTCTTCATAATTTTCAAACAACTGCCTGAGTATTAGTGTAGCCTAATAAAAGATGGATTAGAAAGACTCTAAGTTGCATTTGTCTTGGATATAATGTTTGATATTTCTATGGATACTTTTCTCCCTAGGAGAGAACTAGGTATATCAGAATCTTTTAAAACTAAATCAAAAATTTCTCAGCTGTGAATCTTGAAAATAGCTGGCAATAGAACAGAAATAGCTGTAGTTTCTGTCCTGGTTCCTTGTGGTAATGTTCATTAGGGCTTCCTCACTATTCAGGTTGTAGTAAGTAGTATCAAATTTCATGAGTGACAAGTTCAAAGCATCATAGGCTTAAGCCTCATCTACTTAGAGCAAATGTGATGTGCTTGAATGGAAACACTAACTGCTATTCATATTTGTATGCGAGCCTCAGAACTGTTATTCATGAGCTAGGAAAAGTACCACTCTCTGGATCCTCCTTCTGTAAGATGGAACACAAAAATCCATATCCACTTCATAGAGTCACTGTGAAATTTAAGAGCCCATAAGATCTCTATAAATAATTGTTGAAACATGAAATGAAAAGTAGTTTGCAAATTTGTAATGTGTGGTCACAAATCCTACCTACCTGTTAGAGGAGGTGGGTGATTTTCGTGCATGAAACCTTAAATGAAATCAACCTCTGACATTTCTAAAGACTCCACCCCCATCTCTATACAGAAGAGATATGTATAAGGCACCCAGGAACACAACTCCCAGCATGCCGTGAACCTGACTTCCTGAATGGTGACAGCATGAAGCAGCCATATTTGAACATATGCATGCTCTTGTTCTCTTGTTTTTCTGACTTTGATTTGAACCCTGGTTATGCTGGAAGAGACACATGGAAGGTGACATGTGGAGGAGAGACACATAGAGACACTTGGAAGAGACACGTGGGTGGGAGTCACATGGGGAGACAGCACCTGGTTCTTGGCAGAGACAATGGCAGCTGTTATCTTGAGGTGGTGTGTTGTAAATTTTGAGTCTCTCCTCTATCCCACGTCTCTGGATCCTGCCTAACCCCTTTCTTGTTCCCTGCCAGAAGATACCTTGAACCTGTGATAAGTTTTGGGGGCCTCAATAGCCTTGCTTTGGTCCCAGCTTATTTGTTGGATATATGCCCATAAAGGGTTGGGTAATTTTGAAGTTCTATTGAGAGATTATTATTTGAAATCTTTTTGTCACTCTCTCTCTCCATGCACACCAATTATATTTTAAAAATCTTTCACAATAAGAGTCTGCTTCCTTTGCCTTTATGTGTGCAGACGGTCAAATCTCTTTAAGAGTGTGTGCCCCTTAATAGTTTGGGGTACCTGGGTAACCTCCAGTCACACACTAACACCCTTGAACTGAAGGTCATATAGCATGTCTTTTACAATGCCTTTCTGTTTTTTTTTAAGATTTATTTATTTATACATACAAGCTGGGGTACAGGCCAGAGGCATGGGGAGGCGAGAGGGTTCACCAGAGACAGAGTGGGGAGCAGAACAGGCAGATCAGGAACACACTGCTGAGGGGAGCAGTGGGCGAGACAGGAGAGGTCTGCCGCACCATGTGGGATTCTCCCTGGCTGGGCATCGAACTCGCATCACGCTCTCATCGAGCGCTGCCGACAGCTCCACAGCGCAGCGCTCAACCGCTGGGCCACCAGGGAGGCCCCTACAATGCCTTTTAATAACAAGAATCCTCCATCCTCCTCTGAATTCAAGGAGTAGTGTATTTTATATCTCTCTAAAGATGCTTTTCCCTATTTATAATATAATAGAGGATCTCCACAACAACTCTCTAAACCTTTGATATTTATATCTGTGGTTCATGACACTGAAATAAATTATCACATGGGAACATTCTAGAAATTCAGAATTTCAACTCCCTCCTGGACCTACTAATTCAGAATCTGCGTTTAACTAGATTACCACGCGACTTTTATGAATATTTAGGTTTGAGACATACTGCTCCACATAGTAATTCTGACTCTTAGGAAATTTCTAATTTTTTTCTAATTGAAGATATTTACTATATGAAGATCTTAGGAAACGTTAAAGATTACTCACACAACCCCCATCACTTTAACAATAAAAGAAAGTAAACCCAAACATGGATCCTTATAAATTGTGATTTGTTTAAGATTAAATGTCTGGTTCATTCATTCATTTATTCATTCAACAACTGAATGCCTACTGTGTACCAGCCACTGTAGTAGATATGGAAGATCTTATTTAGACTAAAATATGATGCCCAGTTTCAGAGGGCTTGAAGTACAGTGAAAGAAGATGGAAGTTTTCTCACTCCTATCAGGTGTTCCTTTAGTTCTACCACAGAAATCTTTAAGTGGTGTCGATCCTAACTAGTAATTAATATTCACTGCTGTCTTACATTCCATCAGTCACATATTTTTTATCTTCATGGCATGATTGGAAAATCCTGCTTATTCTACTTGGTGAATCTCATACATTAAAATATAATGACTTATTGGCCAGCTTTGTATCATAGCACTGGTGAATACATTCGTAGTAAGTGATTTTCACCCATTCTCCATCACATGCCCACCCTAATTTAGAATTAACATTATTACCATAGCAATAATAACAAATATATGCTCAGGTCTCACTATGCACTAGAAATAACTCTGAGCATGTCATGTCTATTATTTCATTTAACCTTCACAACTATCTGGGAAAAACTAACATGTGTGGAGCCCGTTTTAAAAGGGAGCCAGTCAGTCATTACAGAGAAATTGCCTTACCTGTGTTGTTTGAACTAGGGCCAAAGACCTTTGCACTGGACCAAAAGTGATTGCTTCAAAAAACCATCAAGCACTTGTTTGATGATAGTCATCTGAATCCAGAAACCTAATGAATATGGACTTTTTTTTTGCCTGAAAAGAGAACTGGTAGCCAATTAAGAATAGCCAAGAATAGTTAAAGCTTTAATACTAATCAACACTTTTCTTTAATCAATTGCCTCGTCTTCCTCATTTCCTCCCATTAAAAAAAACCTTATTTTGTCTCTCCTAGGGACACATTCTAGATTTGCCACCTGAATCTGTGTATACCATGGATTGCAATTCTTTGATCCTAAATAAAGGAGCTTTGCCCTTCTAATTCTCTCCTGACTTTTTAGGTTGACATATCTTTGAGGCAAATGGCATCCCCTTTTATAGATGAGCTAACTACAGCAGTGAAAAATTAAGTAAAAGAGAGATTGAGGAGCATTCAAATCCTGGACAGTCTGACTTTAGAAGCCTATCATTGTATATAAAACTGTAAGGAAATGATTGTACCTTTTGGAGTAATTTCCAATGGGATAGATTGTCACTAATTATGTATTCTATTCTTTCTGCCCTGAAACTGGCAGATCTCCCACTGATGACAATGGGAGTTCCAGACACATTAGTCCCCGAGTAGCCCTTTCAAAAGAATTAAACAAACTGATGAAGATCTTAAGCTTAATTAAAGGACTTTCATTTTCCTGACTGAAAGGTCAGTAGGAGCAAATAGGAACTGCAGTTTCAATTATTTATTGGCTGCATCGTGTTCTTCCTTGGTGAACAGTAATTCTCTAATTTTTAAACCTATAAATATCTTGTAATCATTTTTTTTATTACATAACATTGGATGAACGCCCACGTTGCTCTCTTGCATTTTCACTGTAATGGTTTCTTAGAGTATGCTCTTCTCACCTATCCTGATACAGATTCTCATCATTGGGTCATTTGTTTCTAAGTGGTTTAATAGTGTATTTAGATCTCAATAGCCAATTAGACTTTTATATAGAGGTTTGGTCATCTATGTCAAAGGGGTGACTCTAACATCAGTCTAAGAGTTTCTGGCAGCTACCTCCTTGCTCATTACTGCCTCATTTTTACAATTGGACTTGATTGTTGCCTGGACAGAAGCCAAGTCTACAGAAGAGTATGATCTGACTATGTGAATTACAGATCAAAGTACCTTCTTCCAAGTGCTGTCAGTATGGAGCAAGGTACTGGTCATTTGGTTTATACTTTAGTTTCAAACTGTTTGTATACTTTGTCTTAGCTCCTTCCTATTCTATCTCTGATCATTAGTATCCCAAAAGAAGATAGGTTCAGAAATCTTGTCAAATAACTGAGCTAGTGCTGATGCTCTAGCAAAATTTTAAAATGCTGAAAATATTGATGGAAAATAAAGTCTAAGGATTATCTATATCATCAACTGTCTTATTCTTTGTGAGTTGAGACAATCAAGTGTGTGTGCTCTATTGTCGAGATCACCTCAAGGAACATGCAAAGGATGTATTCAGTATACATTATCCATTTGAAATAGCCATGTCTCTAGACTCTCACTGTAACACTGCTCACACTAAAAATTCCTCTAAAAGCCTGGACCAGTTCCAAGAGTATTATGTAATTAAGCACCAAAGGATTTCCTTAAAAGGTAGTTCAACCAAAAGTTGTTTCATGGTACATGCCCCAAGGTCATGCTGTATATAGAGGCTCCAGGCAATTTCTTTCAATAAGCTGGCAATATCAGTCTATAACCAGTAGTCATTTCCCCCCCTTGACCTCTACTTACAAGGTTTGTCATCGATTGCAACTTAGCCCTTGGCTCTACAAATACCCTTGTTCAAATTCTTTATTGCTAGTTTGATTTAAGGCTACGTAGATTTCTCAAGAGTCTATAGGTGTGCTACATTGATTCAAATCATTTTTTGGTAGAAAATACAAAAAAAAAATTAAAAGGGAAAAAATTCTAACAACAAATGAATAATCCTTTTTTGGAGAGTTTTTGTTCACCCTACATGCAATCTTACATTGCTTCAACAAAAATTCACTAAGCATGAGCTCTTAGAAATTCCAAAATACCCATGAACAAAAATCTCCGATAATGTTCACCAACTAAAACATATCATCAGAAATCCTTAGACTAGAATTAGAGATTCTCCAGGATGCTACAACTACCTTTTTTCTTGCTGGGATTCCAATTTCTTCCTAACTGCAGCTCTCCCCTTCAATCAGTCAGAGATTCTTACTCCCTGCAAATAATAATAATAAAAACTCATGCACACAGACTAGCAAGGTTGGGAAGTACTCTAAGCCAGGGTCTGAGGGCCTCTGGGACTGGCGAGTACTCATTCTGCAGGCCCTACCAGACCCCCTTTCGATGAGGCAGGTGACAAACTGGGCTAGTTTCTAGCCCCTTGAACTCAGTGCTTCCCTCAGCTTCTCTAGGGGACGGGACATTAGGAGAAACCTCAGATAGTAGGCTTGGACCTCTCTAGCTCATATGCCTCATTCCCTTTGACTCTGGTTTTCTTCCAAGGATCTCCTGAATTTCCTCATATAGATCTTCTCTATGAATTTAGTATGTACCTAATTAGAGAACATTATTTTCCTAGAATTTTTATTATAACCACTTTTATTAGGCATGAGTTTAATCTATGTACTTATGGCTTGTGCTCTGGAATATGGTACTCAATACATTTCACTCCCATCCTTCTGTACAAACCTTGCATGTCCTTGATTTGTTTTCCCTAACCCCTATTTGAACCTATAGGTCAGTCTCCAGACTAATACTTCTCCACTGTTTTCAATCTCCAGCTCACTAGTGAGGGAGTTCAAGACACTCAGAGCAATAAAGTATGTGTACCTCAAACTCAGTGTGTTTACTTACAAAGAATATGCTTACCCACTATGCCGCCACCTTAACAAAATGAAAGATTTTCACTCCCCGTTGAAAGATTTTTTCACCTTTATGAATAATATTCAAGTCCTATCAATTCTTTATTTTTATTTATTCTCTTACATTGTTATTCATTTTTCTGCAATAAATGAATAAATCCCAATAAATCTCCCACCACTTCATCACCCATGAATCATCACCATAGTCCCTTAGGCTCTTCCCTCTCTTGTTTTGACTCCTTTCTCTCTCCTTCCCCTGCTGTACGCCTTAGAGATACAATTTGCCTGCAAGTTTTCATCAAGTTCTATCAGTTCTTGGTGAGAAACTGAAGCAAAACCGCAAGCTCAAAAAAAAAAAAAAAAAAAGAGGGCCTCCCCGGTGGCGCAGCTCAATGTGGAGCTGTCAGCTGCCAGCGATGCAGGTTCGATGCCCAGCCGGGGAGGGTCCCACATGCTGCGGCAGACCTCTCCTGCCTCGCCCGCTGCTCCCCTCAGAAGTGTATTTCTGATCTGCCTGTTCTGCTCCCCACTCTGTCTCTGGTGAGCCCTCTCGCAGCCCCGCGCCTCTGGCCTGTACCCCAGCTTGTATGTATAAATAAATAAAATTCTAAAAAAAAAAAAAAAAAAAA